>SNQJ01S0067038.1:26477-59017 GCA_010110895.2 Picea sitchensis | reverse complement strand
CTTTCTCTCCAATTCTTCTTTTCTTCTCTCAACTTTCCAAATTTTGTGTTCATTGTTGCTAGCTATATTCTTTGTGTAGGTTTCACTACAATTTCACATGGCATCAGAGACTAAAAATTTCACATATTTGAATCATGGTGGGTGCAAGAGGGTATGGAATATGTTTCATGTCGATACTTATAGCACCAAACTCATGAGGTGTGAGATCAAGAACTCTTAAATAATCCCACACTAAAAAAGTCTTTTTGTTTGTTTGTTTGTTTAGATATAAGATTAAATCAATTTGAAAAATATTGAATACGATAAATTAAACAAGTTTAGATTAAATTCATACTCAATATCATCTGAGCCTATGAGTCAAAATTGTGTGCCTATGCACAACATCCTCTGAGTCATAGTCAAATAATGCAAGCAATTCTTTGTTGGTAATTTTGATAGCCTTTGAATAATGGTTCATGGATTCAGGACCTCAAACAAGTCATCATAATCACTTACATTGGGATCATGGGTGGAATCCTACGAACAAATAAATTGTAAATTTGATTATAACATTAATAAAAATAAACTATAAAAAATTGAAGAAATCTAAAATTTTACAGGTTCCTCTATAGGTTGCATGGATCTCTTCCCACAATCATCCTGCCAAAATATTCAAAAGAATGTTAATTATATTCAAATAAGAAAGATGTGAAATTAACATTGCTTGAGATAATTAAATATAAACATTTTATTAGATATGTCAAGAATAAAACATAAGTACCCCAATGATAGTAGGGTCTACTTCTATTCAATTCAAATCATAATTTATGAACAAGTCCTCCCTTATTGCTACTATTTTTATTGTAGATACGACTACCCAATTTCCTTTGCATCCCTCAAATATTTAATGGGTGGATTTATTATTGTCTCGGGTTGTGTATTGTTTATAATCCATGCAATATTTTTGAAATATTTTCGCTTTCCATTATTATATATAGTTTCTCTTTTATTTTGATTGGATCTTTTAGTTGTATATAGTTTGCAGAAAGTACATATCTCCACATACTTCACATATATTGGGCTAGTCTAATCCAAAATCCATAACTGTAACATGCTCCAACATACTCCATCAATTCAATTAATCTGCTAGATTTGACCTAATTGATATCCATGGAAAATATTCCTAGACCATGTATAGTTGATGGATCAATTCAATATATTATCTCGTTGAGACAAAATTTAGTGTCCATCTCTGGAATTAATTTAGATTTCCACCATTTTACTAGATTTCTGTACCTTGAGGTGGCCTTAAGGTTATCTTTTGTTTCATTGTCATAACAACATGTCCTTCCTTTATCATGAAAAAATTCCACGCGTCTATGAGATTTGCATTCAACCTTTTGACCCCTAGTTGATCTCATCTTGTTACATCTAGTTGATGTCTCACTTTCCCCTATTCCTCAAGTTATCCTCACTCTTTGAAGATAGATCTAACATATACCTATTTAATTGTAATTGTAATCAATGCAATAATAATATAGAGTAAATTCTATTTTTTCAGTATAATTATCATTGGAAATTCCCTTTTTCAAAATTCCAATAAATACCCTATAATAGAAAAAATAAAGGTTTTGTTTATTTTCATATTGAGCAATTAAGTTGGCCACTTGAGAAAATACTAAGTGACTAGGGAATCTTAACTGAATAAGATACACATGTGAAATTCCACTCAAGGTAACCATGAATGATAGGCAATTGAATTGTTCTTCCAAGTAAGAGGTGATAATATTCAAGGGTTTAACAATTATATGGAAGTTACATATGATAGGGATTAATTGTTAGGGTTGATAGTGTGATAACATTATCCAAGTGGATATTGGTGGCCCACCACCTATTCCAACTGGCTCCTCATGTTCATTTTTTATTCAACATGTCTTTTTGTACTACTTTATAATTGTGAGTTATACACTTCTAGGGTTGTCTGAAGCCTCACACATTCTCCAGGTGGATACGGGTGGCCTCTCGCCTAATCCAACTAGATTATTTTGTATGTTTTCATGTCATCACATCTTTTTGTACTTCCAGGGCTGTTTTGGGCCCCTAAACATTATTTTTTTGACTCACCACAGTCAGACTGCAGACTAAATTAGAGTATGACGATAGAATGTCTAGTTCTTTGAAAGACCTTTCCAACTGGCTATCACGCGCCTAAAACGGAGGTCATATGCAAAAGTTATGACCCTAGGAAGTCGAGGTACCAAATTACACCAACTTACCCCTAGGGCCCACATGACTTTTGGCGTTTCACCTTCTAGGGTTAGGTTTTTGGATGTCTAGGGTTTGGGAATTCATGAGTAATATGAAAAGGGMCTATGGAGCCTCATTGTAATCCATTATGCKCAGACTGATGTGCATAGCAGCCACATCTCTTCTCAGAGATAACAACCACCATTCRAGCAAGTTTTAGTTCTGCAGTTTTACAGTTTCAACCTATTCATTATTTAATAGAAGATATTGTTCACTGGATATTTGTGTTATTCTTCCTATCTCTATGTTTATTGTATTCAGTTTGTTAATCAATTCGTTTCGCTCCTAAATCCAGTTTAGTGGTATCAGAGCGATCTAGTCTTCATTTATTTTTCTTCATGCATGTCCCTGACAAGGTCTGGGTACAAGAATTTGGGACTCGAACCAATCGAGCCATTACTAGATCGGTCACGTCGAGCCCGACAAAAACCCATGGGAGACGAGAAGAAATATGATGGAGCAGGAGATCTTATTAAAATGTTGCTCGAGGAATCCCTCGCATGACAAAGGAATGAAATGATGGAAAAATTCGTGCAGATCCTTTGACGGTTGCCCACTAGAGAAACATCTCCATCAAATGGCCATGCAACCCCTTCAAGGTATAGGTAAATTTTGATATTCCATTATTTGAAGGACTGATAGATGCAGATGATGTAGATAAATGGTTGATTCTGCTCGAAGGATATTTTTCGGTCCACAATTTTTCTGAAAGGGAAAAGATAACTTTTTCACTCCTCAAGGCCATTCCCTATGTTAAAGACTGGTGGGATACTTACTCGAAGCAAAGGGTCATGGAGAAATCTATAATTTTTGTGGTGGCCCCTACATGGGATTCCTTCCGAGATGCCATTAAAGAATAGTACTACCATGTTGGAAGCTACGAGGACCAATACACCAAATGGACCACCCTACGTCAATAAAGGGACCAGACAGTACCATATTTCACCAACATTTTTCGTACCCTACGTACCAAATTGGGTATCAAATATTTTGAGCGTCATCTAGTGCTCAAATACCACAGTTTTTTGCATAGATACATTCAAATAGAAATGGAGTTCTTGGACATCACCTCATTGGGCATGGATTATAGATAGGATGTCAAGACCGAGCAGAAATTTAAGCAGAAACGATGAGATTTTGGATCTATAAACCCCTCATAGCTGAAACAAGGAAAAGGAAACCCCAACCCATACAATAAGGGGCCAATTCGATATGGCCACCCTCAGGACAATCCATCCAATCGACAACACAAGAAGGGCAATGAGAAGACGAAGAAGGACACGGGAAAATGGTGTGATTACCATAAAATTCCTTAGCACAACACCGACAAATATCGCTCTAAGCAATCCCTCATGATCGAGTTGAAGGATTCTGTGTCAAAGGCTGATTTTGATTCCGAGTCAAATCCTGAAGGAGGGAAGCATATTATCGATGTTGAACCCAATGCCACGGTCGCTACCACCAAAGTTCAGCCAAGCGAACCAGAATAACCAGAGGAAGGTGAACGCCTATTTCACTCGTAGATGTGGGTCAAGGGGGCTCTGATTCATTTCATTGTCGACAACGATAGTCAGAAGAACCTGATTTCAGCAAAGGTCGTCAAGTGGTTGAACCTGCTAATGACACCGCACACGCAAACCTACACCATCGGCTGGCTTCGTCAAGGAAGATATCTCTGTGTCAGCCAATAGTGTCATCTGCCCTACGGCGTCAATCCTTTCAAAGAAGAAGTATTGTTTGATATTTCTCCCCTTGAATTTTGTGATGTTCTTTTAGGAAAACCATATCTGTGGAAGCGTCATGTTGTGTATGAGTCTAGACCCCGCAGTGTTATTATTACTTTGGGTCGACAATTGTATAGGATCCCGAAGGTGGCACCACCTACTGTTATTTCTTTAATCTCTACTAACCAATGTAGAAAGAGCATTTCACAGACTGGGAAGTCTTTCTTCTTTGTGATGCGTGCTCATAGTAAGCAGAAGATCTCTACCACATCTATGGCCTCTACACAACGCCTCTCTTTGTAGCAAAAGCAAGTGGACGGGATTGTGGAAGAATATAGAAACATCTTTGTCTCACCTACAAGGTACTGACACACTGCCAAGTCAGGCATCCCATTGATCTGACCCCCGACGCACCCTTACCTAATGGACTAGTCTATCGGCGCTCGTTGATGGAGAATAAAAAAATCAGGCATCAGATCCAAGAGATTCTTCAAAAGGAGCACATCATAACCAAATCCTCCTTTTGCGGAAGCCCAATTGTACTGGTGCAGAAGAAGGACAGGACTTGGCGACTCTACATTGATTACAGATCCTTAAACAAAATCACAGTCAGGAACCGATACCCCATTCCCAGGATTGATGACCTTATTGACCAACTCAAGGTGGAAAATTTCTTCAGCAAGATTGACCTAAAGTCTGGCTACCACCAAGTTCCCATCGAACCAACTGATGTTTGGAAGACAACCTTCAAGTCTAAAGAAGGTCTCTATGAATGGCTAGTCATGCCCTTTGGATTAAAAAATGCACCAACCACTTTCATGAGGTTGATGGATGATGTCTTGAGACCCTTCACCAAATCCTTTGTGGTGGTATATTTGGATGAAATCCTCATCTTCAAAATAATGTGGGAGGAGAACATGTGGCACATTCAATAGGTTTTCAGCACTCTGCGGCATCACAAGCTTTATGCCAACTTGGAAAAATGATCTTTTGGCATGAACATGGTCCAATACCTAGGCTACATTGTTGATGAGCATGGGGTACTTGTTGATCCAGCTAAGATCCAATTCATCTGTGACTGGACAACCCCGACCACACTGATCGAGATTTGAAGCTTCTTGGGACTCGCCATTTTTTACCAACGGTTCATGCTGGGATTCTCCCATATTGCATGGGCCCTTAGCTAGGTGACCAAGGGCAGTGGTAGGGCCAATTTCATGTGGGGGAAGGAGCAACAATGAGCATTTGAAGATCTAAAACATCATTTGTGCTCAACTCTAGTACCCTCCTTGCTCGATCTGCAACAACCATTTAAGATTGAGACTGATGCATCTTACTATGTTGTGGGCGCAGTCCTAACTCAACACGGGCATTTGGTGGCATACCATAGTGATACACTCTCCGATGCTTTCTAAAAATACCCCACCTATGATAAGGAAATGTATTCCATTGTACAAGCCTGTCGTCAATGGAAAAATGACCTTTTGGGGACAGAGACAATCATACACACCGATCACAAGCCTCTACAGTTCATACATACACAGGGNTCTTTTGGCATGAACATGGTCCAATACCTAGGCTACATTGTTGATGAGCATGGGGTACTTGTTGATCCAGCTAAGATCCAATTCATCTGTGACTGGACAACCCCGACCACACTGACCGAGATTTGAAGCTTCTTGGGACTCGCCATTTTTTACCAACGGTTCATACTGGGATTCTCCCATATTGCATGGGCCCTTAGCTAGGTGACCAAGGGCAGTGGTAGGGCCAATTTCATGTGGGGGAAGGAGCAACAATGAACATTTGAAGATCTAAAACACCATTTGTGCTCAACTCTAGTACCCTCCTTGCTCGATCTGCAACAACCATTTAAGATTGAGACTGATGCATCTTACTATGTTGTGGGCGCAGTCCTAACTCAACACAGGCATTTGGTGGCATACCATAGTGAGACACTCTCTGATGCTTTCTAAAAATACCCCACCTATGATAAGGAAATGTATTCCATTGTACAAGCCTGTCGTCAATGGAAAAATGACCTTTTGGGGACAGAGACAATCATACACACCGATCACAAGCCTCTACAGTTCATACATACACAGGGGAAATTACAAAATGACCGCCATCAAAAGTGGTCCACCTACCTGCAATAGTTCCATCTCAACATCAAGTATAAGACAGGTATCTCTAATCGTGTCGTTGACTGCCTCAGTCGGCCTCATGTGGATACACTCACCACTGTGCTCCATTCCTGTGGACATGAAACATCAGAATGGCCTCACCTTTACCAACAAGATCCAGACTTCGCCACCACATATCAGCACTTGGGTACAGGCACGACTGTCACTGATTTTCACATTTAGGGTAGACTCGTATGCCACCTAGGCCATCTCTGTGTTCCTACAAGTGAGCATGCAAATTTTACTTGGGAAGCCCACTACATTCGGGTGGTAGGACATTTTGGCGTAGAGAAAACTGTGGTCGTTCTTCAGAAACATTTTTATTGGCCAAAACTTTGACAGGACATCAACAAGTATATTAGATCTTGCATTGTACATGCCATTTCCAAGCCATACATCAAGAAGCAAGGATTATACACCCATCTTCCTATTCCCGAGAAGCTGTGGGAATCCATCTCCATGGATTACATGTGTGGTTTTTCGTCCACCAAACACAGAAATGACTGCATGTTTATGGTCGTTGATCAGTTTTTGAAGATGGCCATCCTCACAGCATGTAATAATAATGTCACAATGGCAAAGACTACCAAGCTCTTCCTCGAACTAGTTTGGGTTCACTTTGGGATACCACAGACCATCATCTCCGACCGAGACAACATGTTCCTCAACACCTTTTAGTCAAGTCTCTGGTCTATGTTGGACACCAAGCTCACAAAATCCACTTCTTTCCACCCCCAAACTGATGGCCAAACCGAGGTCGTCAATCAGATGATTGTGCATATCATGTGCATGTACAATTCTAAGAATCCCCGTATATGGGGCGAGAGTCTCCCATATGTCCAACACAGTTACAACCAGGCTCTCCATAGTTCCACCGACCATAGCCCATTTCAGATGGGTCGGGGATTCCAACCCTTGGGACCCATTGATGTTGCACTTCCTCTTGCCACCACACAGAAAGACTCTTCCCCTAATCAGTCTGCGATCGACAAAGCCACCAGGTTCATTGAGCAGATTCAACACATTTTCCAACAGGTCCAGGAGATTTTGCAGAAATCTAATGCTAATTACAAGCAGCACCATGATAAACACATGGTAACACACCAGTTTCAGGTTGGCGAAAAAGTCTGGTTACATGTGTATAAGGAGTGTCTGACCGGGCCCCATCGGAAGCTTCGCCCACTTCATTATGGGCCTTACACTATCACTAAGGTGGTGGGTAGTGATTATTTTGAGCTCAACACTCCACCCTTCCTTGGTCTGCATCTAGAATTCAATGTGGACCTCCTTCAGCCATATTCTCCTCCATTATTGGACACCTCTGAGATCGTTGAACATATGACACCAACAGAGCTCAACCCTGACCGCATGGAATAAGCATCCACTGATCAAATAGTGGACACACAGTTCAAGGGCACTCGCTAGCAGCGGATCCAGCTTTATCAGGTTGTCAAGGTAGGAAAACTCCTACACCAAGGCAAGTGGCTCACCCGAGCCTAAATCCAACAAAATTCTCCTCACCTAATGAGGGAACTCAACGCAATGGAGACCATTTCTTCCTAAAGGGGGAGGATTGATCCAGGTGGATATTGGTGGCCACCCACCTATTCCAACTGGCTCCTCATGTCCGTTTTTTATTCAACACATCTTTCTGTACTGCTTTATAATTGTGAGTTCTACACTTCTGGGGCTTTCTGAAGCCTCACACATTCTCCAGGTGGATATGGGTGGCTTCTCGCCTAATCCAACTAGCTTATTTCGTATGTTTTCATGTCATCACATCTTGTTGTACTTCCAGGGCTGTTTTGGGCCCCTAAACGTTGTTTTTCTACTCACCATAGTTAGAATGTGGAAGAAGTCAGAGTCTGATGGTGGAATGTGTATTTCTCTGAAAGACCTTTCCAACAGGCTATCACATGCCAAAAACGGAGGTCGTATACAAACGTTATGACTCTAGGAAGTTGAGGTACCAAATTACACCAACTTACCTGTAAGGCCCACATGACTTTTGGTGTTTCACCTTCTAGGCTTAGGTTATGGATGTCTAGGGTTTTTGCATTCATGAGTAATATGAAAAGGGCCTATGGACCCTCATTGTAATCCATTTTGTTCAGACAGATGTGCGTAACAGCCACATCTCCTCTCAGAGATAGCTACCACCATTCAAGGAAGTTTCAGTTCTGCAGTTTTACAGTTTCATCCTATTCATTATTTAATAGAATATATTGTTCACTAGATATTTGTGTTATTCTTCCTATCTCTGTGTTTATTGTATTCAATCTGTTAATCAGTTTGTTCCGTTAATAAATCTAGAATCCAGATCATAACATGACTGAATGTTGTAGGTATTGGCTAGTGTAGGAGCTGAAAATTATATGATTTAGTGGTTATGTGTATAACGTCTTTGATTTTTGGAGTTTAGGGATCCAAAACTACCACTAAATATATTGTTTAACACATATTCGAACTCAAAAACCCCTAACCTAATTAAATGGGATAGGATAGAAAATAAAAAAATTTCATTTTTTTGAGAGTGAATTGTGATGATGGAAATAAAGGATGACAAATTCCATGGCCTAATCCATTGGGGTTTATCATGAGACCATGATCATATCCCTAATAACCTTCTATTGTGTGTTAAATCTTGAAATGTAAAGCATAAGGTCATCATGGGTAAAACATTCCCTATTTAGGACATGCTCCACATGGTCCACTCCCAATAGGATGTGTTTATTAGAGTGCACATCACATTGATAGGTCTAACCTAGAAAGGATAAAATTTGTACATGATTTCAGTTGCACAAAAAAATCCTCCTCCTTTACAACAATGATATGTCCCCTCATGCAACCATAAGCACCCCCAATATTTGGTAGGTAAGCTCATTAATTAGGAAAATGATCAACAACAATTCACTTAGTCTTCTTTATAGAATGAAAACACACATGGGATTGAATCATGGGATTTCTACCAAATGGGTGAGCTCTATTTTCACTTTACTATCCCACACATAAATCTACAAAAGGAAAGAACATATCAAATAGTTTTACCACTAGAATTTAAAGTTCTATTGAGAACTCAATCCAAAGGGAATTGCACTAGTGGAATTATCACAACCATAACACAAACTGCTACAAGTTCATCTTAACATACATGACACCCTTCATGGAATGAAGAAATTAATTAGCTAATGTAGAAAATAAAATTAATTCATCACATAACATTAGTGCGACAATATTGGGCAATAAATCAACTCCAACTTTCATCAATTGAATTATAATGTACAAGAAAACATGAACATGATGTTGGATACTAACACCAATAAATCAACCAATTACCAACCCATTTACAATCTCAAGATGAAGTATTTTGATATAGATAGAGGAATACAAAACAATTTGTTTTCCATATATTATTAAATTCTCTAATTTACATAATTATAGAAATTTAGGAAGAAGAAGAGACATAGAAGGAATACAATCCATTRTGAATATTGRTCTTCTATGCATGAAAAAATGTTCATATTTCAATATATGCCAATGGACTAGCCTTGTTTTGTTGTGTTCCCCTAGGAAGATCAATCTAACAATGTAGCATGGAAAATGATAGCACAATCAAAATTTTAGGCTTCTACATCTCGATTACAGTGTTGGAACTATGAAAAAGGAAAATTAGCATATTTGTGACACATAACTAATTTTCCACCCCCTTTCCAAAGTTTACCACTACAATGTGCATCCAACACAAGGATTCCACATTATTAAACACCTATGATATAATAATTAATCTGTACATCCATAGTTATAAAATTTCTTGGGTGAAATTCTAATTATTGTGAATCTAATAGTTATGGACTTAGTTGATCCTTGAATTACTCCAACGTTAAACCTCGTCACTTAATATTTGTTGCATGTCCTCAACAAATTTACTTCTTATTTGGGAAACCTATACTCTAAGATGTACCACTTGAAAATTTGAGGTGATTGTCCTTTCACTAAAAATGATGTATCACTAAAAATTAAACAATGACCATATTGATAAAAGGTAATAAAAACTATTGTAGCTCTCTATTGTCTGATCACCTTTCACTTTCCTCATTCTACCTCTCCCCAACATAACCCCCCCTTCATATTTTTTGATGGAATCAACAACCTAGATGCAAGGCACATTGATATACGCTACTACTTCAGATAGATACTCACTAATATACACCAAGGATTGTTGTACCATACAACCCTAAACCATAGAGCCCTCAAGACTTGATCTTTTTCTAATAAAATATTTCAATGTATTCAAGTGCCTTTCCACCATCCACATTAACCTTGTGTGTGCATGTCCGCAAATTTCAATCTCTCAACTTGGTGTATGAGGTAGTGTTTCTATGCATTGAAAAGGGTCATAGGAAGATACTTTTGCAATTAACATAGTAGTTGAGGAATTGCTCTTTTCCAATACCTTATATCTTCTTTATGGATTTGTTTAGATGACAAACACCTACACATGATGCAAAGAAATCACAAGATTCAAAACAATAATAATTATATGTACAAAGCAAGTAAATCACATGTATTGTTGTTCTGCAGCTAACCTTTTGATTATAAATTGTGACTTACCTCATGTACTTGTCGATATCATTTATAACTTGTTTTATGTTGTTATAAAAATTGTCTAGGATATATAGAGGTAGAACATAATGATGATGATGATGATGATGATGATGATTACGTTAAAACACAAAAGGAGTCATTAGTTTTTCCAAAATTCAATACAATACCCATTTTCTAAAAAAAAGAATAATAATACGAGAATTTAGCAAAATAGCTTAATAAAGGTATGTCAATCATGAGTTTTTACGCCACCAAATTCACCTTTCTTCTTTAATATATTCTTAATGTTTGAAGCAAAACCAATGGGAAATTTAATTTTTTGAATGATGTCTTTTACAACATTGCTTTCCTACTATGTAAATAGCCATGGAATATTGTCTAATTTTCCATCACTAGAATAATGAATCCAATTGTACATTACATGACTGGATTCCTTAATGTCACTACAAACTTTGATGATTTTATCTTTGTTACTCCTTCCATCTAATATTCTACATAATGTTTTTGTAACATTCTTTTCAATATGCATTGCATCAAACACATGAGCTACTTGTAGGTGCTCATAGTAGGGAAACCTACTAAATTGCATGGAGTATCTTTTTATTCATCATGGAAGATCATTGGTGCATTGATGACTTTTATGAAACATAAAGGAGAAAAATAAATATTAGATATCATATGAATAGTCAAATATAAATACAAGTTGTATAACATCACATATGATATGGAAACCAATTGCTTACCTTGACAATTCTTATTGTATTCCAATTTCCATAGTTGAGATGTCATTCTTTTCAATTTTTTCTAGTCTCTTCTTCCCATTAAAATTATATTTCTCGATAGTTTGATAATGATGGTTCTTAAGAAGGAACTTCATGTACCCATCAAACACCTCCTTTCCTAAAAAWTTTGAAAGATGATATATCATTATGGGACTGCATACTTGACATGCAAATTTACCCTTTGTTTGAAAGCCTACAAGATGTGGAGTTATGTTAATACTAGTATATGAAGCAATTATTGAAAAAGTGCATGAATAGTTGATAAAATCATATATTGTTAGAGTGCAGTGGTTTACTTACCACAAAAATGTGAATTGAAATTGTTTTCCCTACTGGTTTGGAGATGTCATACATAGTGATGCCAACCCATAACTTTAGAAGTTCAACAATAAGAGGCTCAATAAATACATCCATATCTTTAACTTGTTACCTACCTTATAATTATTTGAAAATACACATTTCTTCCAAGTAACATATCCTAGGGGAAAACCTCAGTCACTTCCCCTCATTTTGAGGATGGTACCCATGGTAAACCCTAGATTCTTTAAGGAACAAGGCCAGACCAACAATAGGTCTCAAATCCGTTACAACCATATACTCATAATGAGCTCAATATGTCATTTACGTGAATAGAACCTAGGCAGGGAGGATAACAATCCATCCCATAACCACTTGGGCTAGATCCAATTGACACACATTTTTATTACCTTGAACATGTAATAAATTAATATGTAACAAACAACTAAAGTACAATTGAAATAGTATGTACTTGAAAACATTGTTGTAAAAAAACACTGGAACAATCATTGCCAACATTATGCACTTCCTCTTTATTGACATCTAAGGAGGAAGGTTATTGTTTATGATAAAAATATGTCGCATTGAGTAAATGAACCTAAGCTTTCCAAATGGATTGACACCATCAACTGTTAATGAAAGTCCAACATTAGGAGGTGATTAGGAGTTTTTTTTTTTTTTTTTAAGTTGGTGATATTTCCCTAATGTCTCTAAATGCAGTACCATCTATGGGCATTCACATGACACCATCTTCACTTTTCTTATGTGCATGATAATCCATAAATTGTACTATGTTTTCTCACCTGAATAGTAGTTGGAAACATGGAATTATAGGAAGTCATTAACCCAATAAGTAGAATGTTGGACTTGACCACTTGTCATGCATAAAGGTAGGGGAAGGACCAAGGGTTGTTGATGAGTTGGTTAACACGATTCTATTTACGCTTGAGGGAATTATGTTTAGATGCAACTTGGATCATGAGTGTAATGATATTCTATGGGAAGCGCACATGATGGATTATTTGGTGAAGATGATAGAGGGAAAGGAAATGCAAGGAAAGTATTGCACATGACTTTGGTGGCTTACTTTGTTTTATGGCACAGTCGAGTATGCTAAAAAGTGCAATGCTTGTCAACAGATTGGAATTTTTTTTCAAATGACTTTGGTGGCATACTTTGTTTTATGGAGCAATAGAGTGTGATAAAAAGCAAGATGTTTGTCAACAGATTGAAGAACTTATGCATAAGATGAAATGTATATGTGATTGATTTCAACATAGGAAACTTTTGATAAATGGAAAATGGATTTAAATGTTGTTAATATTGTTAGCTGAAAAGGTGCCAAAAATTACAAATATTTGGTGATTTTATTTTTGTAGCAAACTGGATGAATGTGACAAATTCTTTGGAAAATTTTAGTCATTAAACTATTTATGAAGAGATTCAACTAGCTTGAACAACTCTTAAATCACTATCTTTTTGCCATATCTACAGAGAAAGGAACATGGTAGCTGATGTTTCCTCATGGTAAAAGGAGCTTGGATTATATAAAATCATGTGGAAGGACATTCCACTAAATATCATCACACTCTTTTCAATTAACACAGAGATATAATTTGTAATATCTATATGTAAAGATGTAAAAACATTATAATTTTTCTAATAAGACTATTTAGTATAATTCCATAAAATTTATTTAAACTATATATTTTGATAGTGGTATGGTTGTGGAATCTTCAAAAAAATATATATATATATATATATATAAATGAAAATTTATGCAAAATATAAAAACACATTTATCTAATATAATTTTGTTAATTTTATAAAATTAAAAAAAAAAATTTAAAATGAAAATTAAAAAGGAGTTATGAAATATTCCAAAGCACAATATATTTTCATCGCTATCAATTATTTGACAATGTAAGTTACATTGCATAAACATGCATTGGCTGGGACTTTTCGTAATTGATCATATTACAAACAACATTATTGCGAGATAACAGAATCACACAACCGTATAAGGAAAGCGAGATTCATTGTAAATTTTCCATCAAAGCAACTAATAGATGCATTTTTTTATGGACTCGCTTTGGGTTTTGAAGTGGTGCATTCTTGAGGAATATTGTCATCGTTCACTTTTATATACATTCACTTTTATATACATGTTCATATGAAGATTTTTAGTTTAAAAATGTATATATATATAATATTTATTTTTCTTATTGGGTTTATAAAACAATATATAACGGCTTCATAATTGTTGGGTTATAGTTTAATGGGTTTAATAGTTAAGAATGTGTGTTTCTTCCTTCGAGTTCACAAGCTCAAATTCAAAGGGGTAGAGTATGTACACCTCCATAAATTAAATTAGAAAATTGATACCCTCTTATCCTACAAACAAGAGGATCTCGTACTCAATTTGACGCTTGGCTAGACTACGCCCTTAAATTCAATTATCATTATTATTATTGTGATATATGTGTCACGATTTTGAGTGTGAATGCATAAAACATTGCTCATTACACTAAAGAATCTAGTTTGCAAACTTTACAAACATGTAGTAATCGTTGACCACCTTAACTAAAGTGTAGTTCTAAACTTGTTAATCTCTTGCACTGCAAACATCCTCTGAACAACAAACATCACAAAAATACCAAAACATTAAGAACATTGGGCTTGTAATGGTGGGGTATTCTAGATCACTTTTCACACAAAACATATATATGGTTCTGCAGACCATTCCCCCAAATGTTTCTATCCTTAGATTTTTATAATAAACTTTGCAAACAATGTTGAAGGTTTCATAGAGAAGACATAATAAATAGAAGCTATTAGAGAATTTCGAACAAAGCAATCTATAGAGATTTCGTTCAATATTTTGTTTGCATTATGATTACCTTACAAAGTATAATAGGAATAAACAGGAAGATCCCTAGATACCTTATTATGATGGGAAACAATGAGTCTCTGAAATCTCTTTTTTTTTTCTTCTTCTGATGAAGGATACATAAATTTGTACCAAAATTATGTCATGCATAAAGCATGGGCATATTGATGGTAACAATAATCTCAAGCTTTAGAATATTAAACGGTCAATCATAAAATTACTAAATGGTTAATACATTTGTGGATATTATATGAGTCATTGACTTTGGCTTAGACCTATCAATCTCTAACTAAGCACTTTTAAAGTGTTTTCTTAGTGTAGTTGGTTAAATTATTCCTTCCTATCCTTGATTTCCATTTTGATTGGATATATCGTGCCTACTATGGGAAAATTAGGACTTGTAACATATGTACATTCTTGGGGATCCACATATTATATTTTCAAAAGAAGACTAAATATTGTACAAATTTGACTTTTTCTAGTTTTCCATTGTTGAATTCCAGCCAAATAATCTTTGCCGAAATTAAAAATTTTGAATTGATGGAAATTTCATTTTAATGCAAAAATAGATTCACCACATTTAAATACCTCTATTACAATTAAATTGGGCAATGTTAACATATAATATTTACAATATAAAAATAATTATAACAAAATCTCATGCCAAAATAACTAATTTCCCTTCTCATTATTTTGAATAAACAAAAAATAATCAAATTTATAAAACATTTAAATTTAAATAACAAACTCATTATTTTAACTTTAAAATTTTTAATTTTTAAAGTTCATCCTATACAAGTTCATATAGATTTTATATCTTACTTGTTTTTTATAATTCCCATCATCTTAACATAAAATGAAATGGTTAACCTCGGAATCCATAATGAATGTATAAATTTATTAATTAAAAAATATATTTTTAAAAACTATATAAAAATACAATTACATATATTATAATTGCTTATATATTACTTATTTATTTGTCTTCAAATATATCTATTTTATAATTTTAGTTTTCAAAAACAAATAATTTGATTACAAGCATCATTAGTGTATTCACCATGATGATTTGTTTGATTTCATTTTAGGTGATTTAGGTTGTGTGGTTCCCTTGCTTTTAAACAAGTTATTTAATCTCATTCAAAGGTATATATTTATTAGAAATTAATATCTTATTAGTTGAAATATTATATCTACATTTTTGAAGGAGGTAGAAGAACATTTTTGAAGGAGCTAAAAGAATATTATGCTCATGGCTTGTTTAATTATCATGTATGTCTTTCACTTATTTTGATATTAAAATGTATCATTTATGAAAATAAGGATATTAATATACACTTCAAAGAGCAAATAACCATTTGATTTACTAAACATGTAATTCATTAATATAAATTAAAAAAATATAAAAGAAATGATCATTTTATTTAACTCATATAATGTTTCATAATCTTTTTGTATCACCAATACTTATATGCATTCTAGCAATGATGGGCTTATGAAGTGTCATAACTAAGTGAAACAAGTAAGTTTGAAATACCTAAAACCTTAAATCTTTCCATGAGTAGGTGTTGAGACATTATGTTGAATGCCTTGTAGAAGTTCACAAAGCAACAATAAACTCTATTCTTGTTAGCCTTGACCTCCTAAATGATATAGGTTAAGGTGAAGATTTGGTCATTACTACGATGATTTCTCTTCAAAACTTACTTGTGATTTAGCTCTCAATCTCTTTAGATATAGAGTCTAAAGCTACGATGAATATCTTCATCAAGGTCACTATGTTTGATCATAATTATGTGATAGTTGACAAGGTCCTTATCTCTAGCTTTATGAATAATTGTGTGATATTTGTGTATCTCTAACTTTATGGATGGGGTGGATGATGTTGGAAGTTCAAAAGGGTGGAAATGCATGGATAATAATAAAATAAATTAAATAGATCTGCAACATAAATTGTCAAAACTTCAACATAATTGTGTTTGAAGAATTTGACTTGGAGGGTCTCTACATTTTGGGCCTTCTTGAAATTGAGTTTAAGAAAGGTAGGAAGAATTAAATGGACTCCAAAGAAAAAGTGTTAGTGTACATGTCTATCTTAACAATAGTCAAATATATCATATTTGGTGTATTAAAATAGTTTCTACGGCTTTTAAATCTCCTATCCTCTCTCCTCTATAAAAACATATCATTTTAATTTCGTGTAAAATTGTCATTATTAAAATAGTTGAATAATGTTATTCTTTGAATTCAACTATCATTTTAAGATGTTTTTGTTAAATTACAATACAAATGAATTTTAGATTTAAGATACTTGGTTCAATGGATTGTTGGTTCATGGTTTAGTTTATGTCAATTTTAACTTACATTCATTAAAGAGTTGTATCAATTTCTAATTTTGAACTTTTTAAAATTGATAAGTTATATTTATCATTTAACACTATAATGATTTGTTTTCCAAAATAAAGAATCTGATAAAAATATCAGTGTTAAGACTCATTTGCTTGCCTAGCCAGTAGAATATTATTCTGCCTACATTTCTGTCTACAGATTATGGTTCTGATGTGAAAGGGTTTGTTGACATTTGATCATAAAGATTTATAGGAAGCGATATTATAGCATCTGTCAGGATGGCCGAGTGGTCTAAGGCGCCAGACTCAAGTTCTGGTCCTCGAAAGAGGGCGTGGGTTCAAACCCCACTTCTGACAATTATTTTGCTTTTACAATATTCCAATTTCTAATGAATTCTATATTTGATTTAAATACAAATTATAATTGGTACGATTTGAATTTGCAGATATTTAGTTATTTGATTATGTGGGCATATATTCATTTAAATACATATTACAATTGGTACAATTTGAATATGTGCGGGCATTTATGATTTAAACCTATAGCGTAATTGTTCAATCTTAACATGTGCGGGCATTTATGATTTAAAGCTATAGCGTAATTGGTCAATCACAACATCAGTGGGCATTTGGTCTAGTGGTATGATTCTCGCTTTGGGTGCGAGAGGTCTCGAGTTCGATTCTCGGAATGCCCCTAGTTTCTTTCTTCAATATCACTTTTGAATGTATTATCTTTTAATTTTTCTATATTATTTTAGCAACTTTATATAATATTTGAATGTATTATCTTTTAATTTTTCTATATTATTTTAACAACTTTATATCATATTTGAATGTATTATCTTTTAATTTTTCTATATTATTTTAACAATTTTATATCATATTTGAATGTATTATCTTTTAATTTTTTTATATCATATTTGAATGTATTATCTTTTAATTTTTTTATAATCTTTTAGCAACTTTTGGATGGTAAACGAGATATGATTATAGGGACTAATTTGGTGGGCACATAAAGTGAGGCCCAACAATCTCTACAATATATTTGGTCGGAGATTTGACCCTGAGACCTCTTGATTTATAATCAGAACACTTATCCACTTGAGCTAACCCACCGGGTTCAATACTCTTCTAGCAATTTAAACAGGTATGCATTATCTTTTTTTTTTAGTAATCTTAACTAGGTATGAATTATCTCTTAATTTTATTTGAATTATGCGTAGTCTAATCTTTTTCAGAATTTAACTTGTTGCATGTTCCTATGTGATAAAGCTTTTACTTCAAGTGCACCATCACTTAATTTCTAAATTCAAAAGAATTACATCTATGAGTTTCTATGCACTCGACTTACGTCTCTGATGAGTTTGTATGTGTTATAGCACATATTGTAGGTTGGCCAAAGCATGACTCAATCTACAAAGGTAAGACAACTATGTGTTTGTATGTGTTATCCATGAGACCTCTTGCTTTATAACCACAACACTCATGTCCACTTGAACTAACCCACCGGGTTCAATACTCTTCTAACAATTTAACCAGGTATGCATTATCTTCTTTTTTTTAATAATCTTAACCATGTATGCATTATCTCTTAATTTTCTTTGAATTTTGCGTGGTCTAATCTTTTTCAGAATTTAACTTGTTGCATGTTCCTATGTGATAGAGCTTTTATTTCAAGTGCACCATCACTTAATTTTCAAATTCAAAAGAATTACATCTATGAGTTTCTATGCACCCGACTTACATCTCTTACAAGTTTGTATGTGTTATCGCATAGATTGTCGTTTGGACAAAGCATGACTCAATCTACAAAGGTGAGACAACTATGTGAATACCTGCCCACTATCACCTTAGATAGGTACTCCCCTCGCTTTAGTGAAGGAGAAATCCTACACAAGGGAGGAATCTTGGGTGACCCTAGGGGAAATGAGATCAAAAGTGGAGTAATGGAAGGTGATTCTCCTATAGGTCAAAATAAGAAGTGGAGGATGGCTTGAAAGTGAGTCTTGCGGATGGAGGATGGTTATCAGAGACTTTGGTACTTGCACCAGAGTGTTACACCTGCCTGAGACAAGACAAATAATGGAGATACAAGCCTAAATATCAAAGGGACAAGCAAGTGAAGCTTATTTTCCTAAATTGCAACAATAAACGGAAATATATATCGGCAAGATAATTGTTCTTGACTGCAGAAATAACCATCCAAAATACGAAAGAATTATTGGACAATGAAGCACTAAACACGTAGATAATGTTCCAATATTTTAGCACAAACTTTGATGAAAAAAGAGGGTTGTTAGATAATGTTTTCATAGTATTTATAGTAACAACCAACTGGCTGTAGAAAATATTTGCTACAACAACAAATTTCAACCATAAAAATCAGCACATAAACCATAAAAAAGTTAGCTAATAGGCAATAGAACAATAATAGTTGCTTCCAAACAATTTTTCACGGTTGAAAAACAAGTTAAAAAGAGAGTTTGAATGTGTTTTGATACAACCCTAATGGTTGTAGATTTTAATTGATTATAACCATAGAACTACTAGGCTAATCAAGACGCTTTAGTGGCTTGAGAAAACTTAAGACACTAAGAAAATATTCCAACGTAAACAAATTTGATATTTCTCAAAATCATGTGTGCCAATGCAAGTAATTTATTTCTCCAATGCAAAATTAGATTAGTTTCTTTCCAAATGATTTATGGTGTCTTCCTATATTAGGTTAGGTCTACCACTTCTCTAGGGGCGTAAGCCCTTTTACTCCCTAGAGCAAGTATCCCTAACAAGGTAAATCTAGGAGTGTGTAATCCCTTTTACTCCTCCTAGCAACCTCCACAATGGTTTATTCAATAAACAATAATGATAAACTTGGTGGAGGGTGTATGCCCTCACACTTCTCCAAGGATCTAGTCAAGAACAACCATGAAACAAGCAAGAAGAACTAGCAATATGCATATTTTTCTTACCAATTCCAAGAGTAATGCAAGATAAACCCTCATTCACCAAGAAGATTTCATCACCATAGCAATAGAATAGCCTCCAAGAGATAGCACACCACTTAGCTCCGCAAGGCAAGTATAAACCAAAACATAAGAGAGAGAAAGAGATGAAGTTTTCCCAAGAAAGGTGGAAATTTCATCCAATTAGCTCTTCTCACATGAGAGAGTTATATTAAAATGAAATGAATTTGATCCTTATTTATACAAACACTCTAAAAAGTGCTTGTCCACATTTAGTTAGGGTAAACCACAAAATAAGGGGGTCATCCCAATTTATTTTTCCCTTTACAAAGTAATTTGATTTTAACTTTAAAAATTTGCACAAAAAAAAACCCTAAGGGTGACGTCTTGGCACATTTAGCAAGTCGTTGAGCAATAAAAGGAAGTTGTTGGGCCTCCTAAGGCCTTCCCTTCAAGTGCTAGGGTCTTTTCCATGGTGCAAGTGATGCTCCTCATCACAAGGTGCCAAGTGTCCATCAAATCATCATCATCACCACTAAACCCTAGCCCTAGAAAAGACGTCAAGCCCCAAAAGTGTGGTGCAAGGCCTCCAAAGGAAAGTCATTGGGATAGATAGGGCTATGTATAAGCTCCAAGGTCTTCTCTCTTGCCTCCAAAGGAAACATCTAACCTCTGGCTTTCCCCCAAAGTCAGGGTTATGGCATCCAAACTATGGAATTCCTGCCCCAATGAAGGCCCAAGTTGGGCTTGTTCCTTCAAAACGTCCATCAGACAAGGTCCTGCAAAGACAAATGAGTGCACCCTCCAAGGGTCTCAAGTCAAATGTATCATGACAAGTAAAATCACATTTAATACAAGAGCCACCTAAACATGTGCATTAAAACTACCTCATCAAATTAAACAAGTGCCCAAAGACCCTATGCAATTTGCCAATTTTAGGTATGGGAGGGTTGTCAAGGTGACCTATTGGGTGAGTCATTCCTTAAATCAAGGAGTGTTTCCCAGGTGGACCCCTCTCTAAGTCATGTGAAGAATATGAAGTGGATGGGGTAAGACTTTTGGGCATGGGGTTCATGACATACAAGGGTTCGTATTATCTCATTTACGAGTGCCTTTGTAGAGGGTGTGGTGCACCTTAGTTTTCAATGCATCCTTTTTCCAAACCCATTTATTTGCCATTAATTTATTTAAGTCCAGAACAATTGGGTACTCCAAATGGGTAACATAAAACTTGGAGGCATTACCACATCGTCACTTGAAGTCAGAGGTACACAGAGTGCCATGTGCGTAAAGCAAAGGGTATAACCCACTTGTGTAGATCCCTCAACAAGTGGGACATTTGTATATGTGAAATTGTTTCTTGTAGGTCTTTATGTTTTAGGAGAAACATTTCATCATTCTCAAGACCTCTTTGGGAGAGAATCTGGAAGGTTATAGTTTTGGATTTTATCTTTTGCCAACTACATTCCCTCCAGGCCTTTAGCCCCTTCTTCCCATGAAATGTGGTACAATCCCTTCTTGGGTCAGTACACCCGGAAAGCCCAAAAGATAAGGAGGTGAAAATGATGAAGTGTAAAAATGATAAGTATGATCGGGAATGGCACGATGACTCATCATGGGGACCTCCTAGTAGCAAACTCATTGCCAAGGGTGACCACTTACTAGGGCACAATGTCAACCACCAAGGTGAAACATGGAAAAGTGCATAATTTCCAAGTAGACGTTCTATAATCAAAAGCAACTTTAAATGCAACATACTCAAATGCCTCAAGTATTAAAGTGACACTTACCACAATACATGACTTGTGCCTCATGGAGCAAGACCCATCGTCTTCTGGAAGCAAGTTGATGTGGTGAATTTCATTGTGATGAATCCAAGATGTGTGGTGGTGAAGTGGGTCTCTGTTTGTACATGTGGACAATGTCAATCGTCTGCCTCTTGGTACTCCATGTCTGCAACCTAAGGGCCTCGATACATCATCTCCTTAGTTATTCTGAGAGATTGGGGATAACAATATGCTCTTGACTTACATCTCTTATGAGTTTATATACACTCTTTATATTGTGTGCTATTCTTTTACAATTTTTCTTAGACCTATACAAAAATATGCCACATTTGCTTTGCTTCTCCTCTTCATGTCAACTAAAATATTAATTGGCCCTATAACTCCTCTTAGATCCATCATATACAATATATTCAATTACTCCTCTTAGATCCATTCTGTAGATTATTTTCAATTTTGAAAATCATGTTGATATATTCATAGAGTTGTTATATGAAAAATTTCTCTGCAAGGAAACCCAATTACATTGTTTCGTCCCATCACCAATGAGACATTAGAATATTTTTCCAAACTTTGGTTACAACCTCCATTTTTTCATCAATGTTAGGGTGTTATGTTGAACCAAACTACATATTCATTGCAATTTTCCTCGACAATGTCCTCCAAGCATGACTCCAACATTTGGTGTCCTTGTTTGATGCAGTTGTCTTAAAAAATACATGAATACATATGGTCTCCTTGAAGAATATGGTCACACAATAACTCATATCACTGATCTTCCTACAAGGTCAAAAGTGTGTACCCAACAACAATTCAACTAATAGTACAACATATCTATGTGGTGTTGTTGACAATCCAACTATAGAATCCATTACAATATCTTTGTAGGGATTATTTGGTACAAATAATGATGTGCACAATCTAGTGTTTTGACTCTATGCCTTAACCATATATCAAATTCGACATTATCTTTGTAGGGATTATTTGGTTCAAATAATGATGTGCACAATCTAGTGTTTTGACTCTTTGCCTTAACCATATATCATATTCTACATTGCTCAACAAACTTGTTGACCTATTTCTTAGTACTTGTTTAATTGCATCTCCCCTCCAACAAATTTTGTGTCTTATTGTGTGCAAAATGTCTTCCTAATCCATCATTATGTAGTTATTGGTGAAATCCTCCCACATTTATCCTCCAAGGATTCATAATTTTCTACCTTTGAATATATTACAAGAAATAATCGAACTACATTGTGTTGTCCTACAATGTTGGGTTGCTACACATCTACACAACCTATACAAAATCATTGCATATGTCATACAAATCCTTGATATTTTCACATCCAACTCTCTCATTCTTCATTGTCTCTAACATCAAAACTCTTCTACTCAAAGTGTGTGCAACATTGTTGTCTTTTCCTACCACCTACTTCACCACAAATTTGTGGCTATGCAAGAACTCCACCCATCTCACTTGTCATTCATTCAAATTCACTTCAGTGTTGATAAACTTTATTGCTTTATGATGTATGTAAAAACGAAAAACTTAATCAACAAGTAATGCCTTGAATGCTTTAATACTTGTACCTAATGAATAAAATTCAAGATCACCTCATGCATAAAATTCAAGATCACCTCATGCATAAAATTCAAGATCACCTAATGAATATTTATTTGCACTAATTTGTTATGTTTCTCATTGAAGCATGCTACCGACCTCCATTCTTGAGTTAATATTGTGTTAATAATTATTATGTTTGTATCACAATCAACTTGGAACACTTCACTAAAATTTCGGAAAACCAACATAGTGTGTTTGTAATCTTGGTTTTCAATTGCTTAAAACTATGTTATGCCATCTAACTCCACTAAAATCCTATTCTTTCGTATACTCTATGACCAACACATATTTCATTGAACCCTTTGAAAAAATTCTCATAAAAAATTAGCAATTCCATAAAGCGTTTTAGCTTCATGATATTGTGTGATGTGGCTAGTCCAAAATGGCCTTCACTTTTTTGGGATCCATTTGAACCCTTTCTTAGACACAATGAAGCCAAGGTGGCCTTCACTTTTTTGGGATCCATATGAACCCTTTCTTAGACACAATGAATCCAAGGTACCAATTCCTCAGAAAAGAACTCACACCTATTTAAGTTAATGGAAATTCCATCCTTAAGGATTCAAACACCATATCATGATGCTACAAATGTTTCTCTTTGTTTTTACTAATGATTAGAATATCATCCAAGTAAACAAATGTGCCAAACCTACCAATATAGGGCTCCAATACATTTGTCATTAGCCTCATGAAGGTATTGGTTGCATCTGCAAGTGCAAACAACACAACCAACCAATATTACACTCTTTTGGTATTGAATGTAGTCTTCCATTCCATAGCCTTCTTTGATTTGAATCTAGTGGAATATGTTGTTTAGGTCTATCTTTGAAAAAGATCTCATATGACTCAAATTGGCCATCAAGTCACAAATCTTTAACAATGTGAATTTATATCTAATTGTGATCTTATTTAGCACTTTAGAGTAATAATTTGCACATCCTCCATAACCATCATTCTTTGATGCTCCATATCGAACTCATCTTGTTCACTACTTGATTCAACAAATCCGTGCTTGAGATCACATTTATCTCATGCGTTATCTTTCACTTTGGTGGTAATCCTAACATAAAATTTGCTTGTATTATTTCATCGTACCCTTACAACATCTTCTGTACTTTTCTAAGGACCTCCATCTCATCACGCCCTACTGCTTTCTTTGGCAATGCAACATTCCTTCATTTTCTATCACCTTCCTTAAAAGCTTCTTTACTCACAATAACAACACTGCTCATGATTCATCACCCTTCATCAATGACTCTCATAAGTCCCTCCCCTCCTTAATGATGGTGTAAGCATTATTCCTTTCATTTTGTATCATGCCCTTATAATACTACCATGTCCCTCCCCCCAATAAGTGGAAAGCATACATGAGTATTGAATACCTTAAATGGAAGACTTGGCGTTTCTATAATCTTCCAAGAAAGGGTGTTGTAGGGTGAACATGTGGAGATTAATCACAATTTTTGGCAAGAGGGGGGAAGGGGTGTTAAAATGGGGGAGAGGGTGTTAAATTGGGCTCGATGTCATACAAATCCTTGATCTTTTCACATCCAAAACTCTTATTCTTCATTGTCTCTAACATCAAAACTCTTCTACTCAAAGTGTGTGCAACATTGTTGTCTTTTCCTACCACCTACTTCACCACAAATGTGTGGCTATGCAAGAACTCCACCCATCTCACTTGTCATTCATTCAAATTCACTTGAGTGTTGATAAACTTTAGTGCTTTATGGTGTATGTAAAAACTAAGAACTTAATCAACAAATAATTCCTTGAATGCTTTAATACTTGTACCTCATGAATACAATTCTAGATCACCTAATGTTAAAATTCAAGATCACCTAATGAATACTTATTTGCACTAATTTATTCTGTTTCTCATTGAAGCATACTACCGACCTCCATTTTTTAGTTAATATCGTGTTAATAATGATTATGTTTGTATCACAATCAACTTAGAACACTTCACTAAAATTTAAGAAAACCAACATAAGATATTTACAATCTTCATTTTCAATTACTTAAAACTATGTTATGTCATCTAACTCCACTAAAATCCCATTCTTTCACATACTCTAATAAACTCTATAATCAACACATATTTCATTGAACCCTTTGAAAAACTTCTCATAAAAAAATATCAAAATATCAATTCCATGAAAGTGTCTTAGCTTCATGATATTGTGTGATGTGGCTAGTCCAAAATGACCTTCACTTTTTTGGGATCCATGTGACTAGTCTAATTAGACCCTTTGCAAATGATCGATTGATGGTTTATTCCAAAAATCTCAGTTAAAACCCATTTTCACCATGAACATTTTCGAATGCTATATCAAGCATTTAAGGATGCGCCACCACACCAACACTTGCCACGTTAGTGCCCATCTCCACATTAGTTCAGTGAGTAAGTTTATTTTTGTTTGTTATTAGTTGTTCGTTTATTTGTTTAAATTAAATTAATTTAAATTTAAATTTTATTTTTCTAACAATGAGGGTTTAAAAAATCTAGCAAATTTTTTGCTTTATCCATACGAGGTTTAAAAAAACAATCAACACCATTTACCTTACCACTATTTGTGTTGTTATTTTAAAATGCACACCTATAAAACACAATTGCTTCTAGTTTTTTTTAATCCTCCGATAGCACACTGAAATTTTTTTGACAACATTTATTTTTGCTAGTGCATGGTTTAAATAAAGAACCGAGATAATTTATGTAGGTCATCATTTTTTTCAAACCCTATTGTATCAAGAAGAAATGCTACATGTTTTTTATCCTTTAGTAACACGCGAAGGATTGAAATAAATTCAACGACATTTCTTCTTGTTGATAATGGGTTTAAAAATGTGCTGACAACATTTATATTAGTATTTGAAAAAAAAATATTGTGTTAGTATTACATTTCTTCTTGTAGATAGTGGGTTTAAAAATGTGCTGACAACATTTATATTAGTATTTGAAAAAAAAATATTGTGTTATTATTTGAAAAAAAAAAATACATCCACAAAAAGAAATGTTTCCAGTTTTTTTAATCCTTTGATAACACATAAAGGATTGAAAAAAAAAACAAACAACCTTTCCACTTGTTGATGCATGGTTTAAATAATGAATTGATGACATTTAAATTGGCATTGCTTTGTTTAAACCATGCATAAAAAACACAAATATTACTAGATTTTTTTAAGCCTTTGGTCACACAAAAAGGACTGAAGAAATTTTTAGCAACCTTTTTTTGTTTGTTGGTTCCTTTTTTTACATATAAAAAAAAGGCCTTAATGATTTGTATCTAATTTTTCTCTTTCTATACAAATATTCTAATAGATTTTGATAAAAATATCTCTAAGTCAAGGTGGTTTAGGTATTGTATCAACTCACTTGGATTGGGAGCAGTACAACGAGGTACAACAAGGTCATATGAGAGTACATCATATTGCAACTCCATCATTTGATACAAGTATGTGTAGATAATTATTTTTAAGCACAAATATATGTGAATTGATACAAGTATGTGTAGATAATTAGTACATCATATTGCAACTCCATACTTTGATACAAGTATGCACAGATAATTATTTTTAAGCACAAATATATGTGAAGTGATACAAGTATGTGTAGATAATTATTTTTAAGCACAAATATATGTGAATTATTACTCTTGTTTAACAAGAATTGCTTATTGGAAGATTGAAAATTTTGTAATCATGTTATTAATGTCTTTTAAAAATTTAGGTACCCCTTCTCCTTAGTCTTGCACCAAAGCTTTGAGTGAGGACACATCGATGGAGACAACATCCATATAAAAGAGGCAACGCGCATTTTTCATATTTGTGGTGTTATGGATAAAAAAAAAAATCCTTGGAAAAAAGTTGTATCTTTTTTGTTAGTATAATAAAAAGGAGTACATTATATGGTGATAGAAAAACATTCTATTACAAATCAAATAGTAAAGAGGAAAACTAGTTTCCTTCCTTTTGTGTTCATAGGTACAGCGAAATTATAAATTGTCTAAATTGCACTACTGTATTTATACCAAGTATTTAGCTTAAAACTAAAACTACATGTATCACCCATCCCTAAGAAACCCATACATAAGACCTGTCCAAAATAACCCATGTTCATTATCCCACGGTAGAATCATATTACAACATTCCTAAAAAAATTACAAACAAAAATAGATCCAAATAGACATAACATAAAATGCTACAATTTAAAGTTATCTCCCATTATCATCTAAGTTTCATATTGTAGAACTCCTCCTTGGAACTCATAAATATATCCTCTGTTTATTGCTAGTTGCAAACTTGCTTTATAAATCTCATATGCCCTAGTATTTAGTTCTATATAAATGTGAAGGAATTAAATAATAGAGAACAAATGCTCCATAAGCTTAACCTGATTCAAAATAGGTTGCAACTTTATACTGCTCATCTTGTAGCTGTGTTTAACCTAGTTAAGAATCGCTTCATAATCACCATAGAATTGTAACTTAAAAGGCCTTTGTCCATTGTGATTTTTAATAATAGCTTTAATGCTATCAACTCGACATAATTGTTAGTGCCTATACACAAAACTACGTTAAAGACAAAGACATCTTCATTAGAAATAGACAAAAAAAGTCTTCAACATCACAAACATAACCATTCTCTTGACTTGCTCCATAAAAAATCACATAAGGCATTGACTTGTCAATTTGAGGTTGTTTAATGATTCTATCCTTTAACAGTTTGGGGAAATTTTTAAAGTGAGCAAATTGACCTCTTTGAGAAGCACATTGGAATGATGGAATGCATCTATCATGAAAACAATATGCATTCCTAGCTAACTAGATACCCACCCCACCACAAAAGGAAAGGCTTTGAAAGTTTTTATCTCTTTGTTCTAAAACCGATTTTTGAGAGTTTTTTCCACAATAGACCCATGCCAACCCTGACATCCACTCACCACCTCCATTTTTTCCCATACAAAAACTACATAAGGGTACGAATTTAGTAAGTGATCTATGTAATATCCATCTTGTTTACATAGGGTAGATCTGCTTGGACCATTTGACTACACTTTTGTAACACATCACATGTCAAGACTTAGGTTTCTCAGCACCATCCACATATAGAAATTGGATTTTAGAGAGCCCTTACTTTCCATAGTACTTTCCATCACCAAGCCACCTCACCTTGTAGGGCGTTCTTCACAAAAAAATTTAGAAGCTAACCTCGAGGTGTAATCCCCTAAGCCAATATTTCCAGACCAAACAAGGGCATTCTCCTCTTCCTTTAGTTTGATATGATATTTATATAGCTAGCCAATATAATCCATTCAAAACCCTTTTTCTATCTCTATTAACCTTGAGTCCCTCCTTTGTTCTAGCCTCACTACCATATAGAAGTGGTTAAATAATTAGTTTCATGTTCCAAACTTTGGGATGGATATCCTTGGTTATATGGGAGATACATGTGAGACCATGGCAAGGGTGAGGTATGTGTATAATTTTATATTGTCATGTATCCATTGTATTTTTTGTTAATTAATAAGTTCAATACATATACTTGAAACATTAATGAATGTATTGAAAAAAACAGTGTTTCTTTATAACTTGCGATTATTGGCATTTATTCATTGTTGTCCCTCAAGGGAAACTACTTCTAGACCACCCTCTTAGGGGTATCATGTTATTGTTTGGATGAGCTCTCCCACTCATATCTCTCGATTTAGACTTGTTCTTCCAGTTCTTCGATCAGATACGTGATAATCCGATCACATCACTCGTGAGTTATTTTAGATGACTCTGCCATGGTATATAAGCTCTTATGCCTTATGCGTCAAATGTTATGTGCACTCACATATGGTACTTCATGAATGATTTTTATTTTAGTCGATTTTCTATGCTCTCATGTGTAGGTTTCTTACTTAAACATGGTGCGATGGTTTCTGACGTATCCGTGAACGTAATAAACATTGGGTTTGATCTAATAACACTTCTTAACAATAACTTTTTTATTATTTTATCTTTTTGTACCGTGGGGGGGGCATAATTGTAGATTTTAACCTTGTACAATATCTACTGCAAACAGATATTTAGTAAAAGAACAGAAAAGATATAATGACAAATACAAACATTACACAAAGATTTTTCCCTTGGAAACCCAAACTGGAAAAACCAACATATTCTATATTCATTCATAATGATACATTGTTTACAATACAATATACATATAGGAGCCAGTGACATCCAAAACCCTAACCCAATGACTTGGATTAGTCAACAACCCTAATTCCTTAACCGAAAATAGAAAAACATCAGCAAAGAAACCATGTGCCGAAAAACCACCTAAAATATGTAACATGTTTTTCAAGGCAGAAAAATATGTGACATTTTTTCGAGGCAGAAAAATATGTGACATTTTTTCGAGGCAGAAAAATATGTGACACTACTACTCATGCAAAGAATATAACACATACCTAACACAAAAGAAAGGGTATACATTTCTTTCAGATGGAAAATTCATTGTCATTAGAGATGTAATTTTTGATGAAACTGAAATTAACGGTTTAGATGAGATTAATCATCTCCTTAGTCGTTTAGAGAAGAAAAACACTAAGGGTAAAGGTAAGTTGAACAAATCAAAGAAAACATTTTGGTTTGAAAAAGACTTTGTTTCTCCAGAAGACATATCTTTATCAAAAAGTTCTTTTGATTCATCTGATAATGAAACTACAAAAGACTCTTCTGATACAGAATCTTCAAAAGAATCTTCTCCAACTTTAGATATTTCAGATGAAAGAAGAGCCTCATTTCTTGAAAATCCTCTTTTCAACAATAATGGTGATTTAGATCGTCAATCCCCTCAACATAAGAATCCAAAGTGGGTTGAACAACTTCTCAAAGATGTTCATTCAAATGAAATGAACCAAACAGGAACTAGGGGATCTTCAAGAGCATAAGCTAATTTTGTTCATGCTTCCACTGAACCTACTTATTTTGTTGAAGCAGCTGGACATAAAGAATGGCAGGAAGCAATGATTAATGAATATGATTCAATACTTGCAAATGGGACTTGGAACATAGTTGATTCTCCACTTGATGTTAAGCCTATCGGTTGTAAATGGGCTTATCGAGTAAAGTACAAGATCAATGGAAAAATTGACAAGTACAAAGAAAGACTTGTTGCTAAAGGTTTTGATCAACAAGAAGGAATTGATTATGAAGAAAMTTTTGCACCCACAGCTAAATGTAATACTATCATAATGGTTATCAATTTGGTTGCACATAATGGTTGGAAATTAAATCAAATGGATGTCAAAAGTGCCTTCCTGAATCTAAAGGAAGATATTTTCATGACTCAACCACAAGGGTTTGAAGCTAAAGGACAAGAACATAAAGTTTGCAAACTTGTGAAAGATTTATATGGCTTGAAACAAGCCCCTCAAGATTGGTATGAAAAAATGGATGAGTACCTACGAAAGGTAGGTTTTCAGCGAAGTGAATCAGATGATACATTGTATTTTCGAATGCAAGATAAGCACATGGTGATACGTGTAGTCTATGTTGATGACTTAGTCATAACAAGAAATGATGAAGCTCACATCAACTAGGTTAAGGAAGAACTCAAATAAGGGTTCAAAATGATTGATTTACGGACACTTCATTATTATCTTGGAGTTGAAGTATCTCAACATCCTAACCAAATATTCCTTAGTCAAACTAAGTATGCCACTGAATTGTTAAAGAAATTTGGCATGGAATATTGTAAACCTTCTCTTACCCCCATGGAGCAGAAATTAAAACTTTCGAAATTTGTAAGGGGGGAATTGGTAAACAGTACAAAGTATAAGAAATTGGTTGGAAGTCTCATTTATTTGACAAATACTAGACCAGATTTGTCATATTCAGTTAGTATACTTTCAAGGTTTATGCAGGAACCAAGTGAAAGTCACTAGAATTCAGCAAAAAGGGTACTAAGATACATTCAAGGTACAAAATATTTTGGTCTTCTCTACAAAAGGAACACAAATTTTAAAATTGTTGGATATTCAGATGTTGATTTTGCAGGTGACATTGATGATAGAATATCCACTTCAGGTTATTYAATGAATATGGGTTCAGCAACAGTGTCTTGGAATTGCAAAAAGAAGACAATAATTGCCAATTGTTCAGCAAAGGTAGAGTACATATCAACTTGGGAAGAAACATGTGAGATTGTATGGCTAAGTGGAATTTTACAAGATCTTGGTGAATCTCAGAAAACACCAACTACTTTATTGATCGACAGTCAGTCAACAATAAAGATGGCCAAGAATCCAATATTTCACTCAAAGACTAAACATGTCGACACCAAGTACCACTTCATCAGATCGCTCATCATCAAAGACATCATCGAGCCTCAGTTTTGTCCATTTGAAGATCAAACTTCAAATATTTTTACCAAACCTCTTAGTAGAATAAATTTCACTCAGTTCATAAATGAACTTGGTATTTGTAAAAATGAACTTTCGGATTAAAGGAGGGATTGTTAGCCTCCTAATTCTAAAGTTCTATAGTCTAAGTATTTTCTAAATTAAATGTTTTTAAGAAATTAATTTATTCTAGTTTGTTAGGATAAGGACACCTAGCTTTTATGTAAATGACACCTATTATACTCATGTGATTATGTGATTGGTTGTTCTCCTAGTTTTTAGTTTAGAGTTCAACTATTTAAACTAGCTCCTTCTTCAAGAGAGGTTAACAAGAAGATTATGAGTTCTCACTTCAGATTGTAATCACGTTTTCCTTATCAATAAAATTATGTGTCTGAGGACACTGTTGGCATGTTTTCAGACAGAGGTAGATTATGCTTTTTTTCATTGATGGCAAGATCAGAGATAACGACGATGACGAACAAGAGAAAGTGGAAATATCAGTAATGCAGTTGTGATGGCATGACAAGATTGAAAGTGTAAGCTCAACAGTGAAGAGAAACCGTGATCATTGGATCACCCACTCAGAATTCTCAATGGTCGTTAGATCTGAATTTCGACAGGAGGAGTGCACAGAAGAGGAGAACACATATCAGGTGTCA
>SNQJ01S0067037.1:20653-39843 GCA_010110895.2 Picea sitchensis | reverse complement strand
TCCAAGTCCAAAGAATAAGAATGTGATTGGCACAAAATGGGTTTTCAGGAATAAATTAAATGAAGATGGACAAGTTACAAGGAACAAAGCTATATTGGTATGTAAAGGATATGCACAGATTGAAGGAATCGACTTCAAAGAGACATTTGCCCTAGTTTCCATAATGGAAGCAATTCGATTGCTTTTAGCCTATTCATGCTCCAAAAATGTTAAAGTATATCAGATGGACGTAAAATCATCTTTTCTGAATGGGGAACTTGAAGAAGAAGTCTACATTGAACAACCAGAAGGATTGCAGTTGTCAGAGAACGCAGATTATGTGTGTAAATTAAAGAAGGCCTTGTATGGTCTAAAACAGGCTCCTAGAGCATGGTACTCTAGACTGGATAAGTATCTACAAAAGGCATGGTTCAAAAAAGGAAGTGCAGACAACAACCTCTACATCAAGGTAAGTGAAGGTAATATTTTATTAATTGAAGTTTATGTAGATGATATTATTTTTGGTAGTGATGATGACAAGTTAAGCCAGAAATTTGCAAAAGATATGCAGAATGAATTTGAAATGTCATTACTTGGAGAACTATCCTTATTTTTGGGACTTCAGATACGTTAAAGAAACCAAGGAATATTTATTTCTCAAACCAAGTAAATCAAAGAAATGCTAAAGAGGTTCGGAATGGAAGATTGCAAACCAGTTATCACTCCCATGCAAACCAGTTGCAAGTTGAGCAAAGATGACGATTCGAAGTCTATAGATCAGAGGCAATACAGGTCAATGATTGGTAGCCTACTATATGCGATAGCATCTAGACCAGATGTAATGCAGGTAGTTGGACAGGTGGCATGATTTCAGGCAGCACCAAAGGATTCACATGTGTTAGCAGTGAAGAGGATTTTCATATATCTCAAAGGAAAAAAAGAGTTTGGATTATGGTATCCAAAAGGAAAGGATCTATCACTTATTGCCTACACAGATGCAGATTGGGCAAGTTGTATTGATGATTGACGAAGCACCAATGGAGCAATGTTCTACTTGGGTGAGTGTTTCGTACCATGGTTAAGCAAGAAACAGTCATCAATATCTTTATCTATGGTCGAGGCAGAGTATATTGCAGCAGCATCATGTTGTACACAGGTTCTTTGGATGAAACAAACTCTAACAAATATACAGGTTGAGTATGATAAGCCCATTCCAATCTATTGTAATAATACAAGCACCATTAGTATCTCAAAGAACTCGGTGATGCACTCCAAGACGAAGCACATTCCAATCAAGTATCACTTTCTACGGGAGAAGGTTGCAGAAAAGAACATCACAGTTGAGTATGTGGGCACAAAAGAACAAGTGGCGTACATATTCACAAAACCACTTCCATGGGAATCCTTTGAATATCTTCTCCAGAGACTTGGAGTTATTTCTACTCCAAACTAAATGATTTTTGAATGCTTATATGTCTTATATTTACGCGAGGAAGCACCATAAGAGGATAGTTCATTCAGGGGGAGAAACCCCAGATGGAAAGATACCTTTTCCATTGATGGAAAAGGGGGAGAGATTTATCATATGCAGAGGACAGAGGCATGGTTTGAAGGGGAGAAATTTATCAGATACAGAGGACAGAGGCATGGTTCTAGGGGGAGCATGGGTGATATGATTTCAGTGTTTCATCATAGTGTTTCCATCAATGCCAAAGGGGGAGATTGTTGATTAAGGTTGGTTGTCATTGATGTCAACCCTTGAAGAAATCCCTGTAGCACAAAGGTTGGGTAATGGACCCAAGATTGTTTGATGTAAAGGTGACTCATTATTGTAAATTCATGGTTTATAATAAGTAGAAATGGATGAAATCCAAAGTGGTCCACTTATGGTGAAATCCCTCACAGGAAGACGCTTTGTGGATTGAGTTATCCTAGAAGTATAGTTAGAGAACCCATGCTTATTTATGGAATAATGAGATGAAATATAGTGAAATTTTCAGTGAAACTATCCTATATGTATTGTGCTTGTCATTCCATTTCCAGTGGTATGTGGAACGTCACATAACTCCTCACGGTTAGAGAGTTATGGCCATGAGAAGTTGGAGAACCCAAGTTTGGGTAATGGACCTAAGTTTGTTTGATGGATAACGGTATGAGTTTTGATAAATTTTCAGGTAATACTATTCTATATGGATAGTAAATTTCATTCCATTTCTAGTTGTATGTGGAACATCACGTAACTCTTCACGGTTTGAGAGCTATGGCCTTACAAAGTTGGAGGACCCTGATATGTCATCTAGAAGCCTCAAAAGGTCAAAGTAGTCAAAGTGGTTTAAGAGTTTTTAAAGGTAAATAATAAAGTGAAGTGATGAGTGCACTATAATTCAAAGTGAATAAAAAATCAATTATTTAAATAATAAATTTAATGGAGAAATTAGAAGTGGGTTAACCCTAAAATAAGGAAAGTGGGCAAAGTGACCTAGAACATGTTTTTAAGGAAGCTACTTGGAGAGTATAAATAAGAGGCAGGGCTCTCTCATTTAAATCACACTTGAGAATATTGAATGCCTATAGGTGTTTGAGGTAACCAAAGGATATCTAAGCTGAATTTATGAGGAAAGGTGAAGAAAAGAAGGTCAAAATTCAAGGAAGGATAAATTATTTTGATGATGCTTTCTAAGGCATGTTACTTACAGGTCATCTCACCATTTTCGCAATAAATTGTTTTCTAGAGTGATTCAGATCATGAAATTGCTATTACATTGAGGAAACATATCCAATTATATGTGGTAACAAATTCATCTTGTGGGTCATTGTATTTTTGGAGTTACACTTCGTGGTAAATAAGGTTTGTGGCTAGTCCTGAAACTAGTCAAAAACAAATGTTTCGGGTAAAAACGTCATAACTTCTTCATAACAGATCCAAATTCACTAAGACAAAATGCGTTGGTTAGAGTATAGTCTTTATTATGTTTTTTAATAGTTTCATATCAATTCAACAAATATTCCATGTGGGGCACGCTCTACAAGGTCGCTCTCTAGAATAAGTCAGAATTCAACAAGGTATGTCATTTTTGCTATAACTAATTTTCTGAGAGGTTCCAAGTAGTGAAACCTAAAGGACATTGTTTATCAGTTTCATATATTTATTCATTACAGGTACAAAGTTATGATTATTTCAAGTTAGGGTTGTTGACTAATCCAAAACTAGTCATGTGAGACTAAATAAAAGTTTGATGTAAATGCTAGTCTCTTGTTGTTTAAATTTAAGGAAGGTTTGCAGGTATGTGATCATATACACCAGGTCCATTACAGAGTTATAAATCATATTTGGATGATGAAATCGATGAGGGATTTTCGTTGAGGTACAAGTTGGGTACATGGTTGAGAAAAGTAGTTGATGAGTTGGCACATACATGAGGTGTACAGTTGATGATATTGGTACATATTGATGAGTCATAGTTGATGAGTAGTTGACACATTATTGGTACATACTTGTAACATGTTTGGTTTCACTTGTTTATGGTACAAGTTGATTACATATTGTTTGGTATAGGTTGGTGCATGGTTGATGCACTTGTTTGTGGCACAGGTTGGTGCATGGTTGACGCACTTGTTTATGGTATAGGTTGATTACAAGTTGAGGTATAGGTTGATGCATGTTTGATGCATGGTTCAAGTTTATTGGTACAGGTTTACAATGGTATATCTCACAATGATATTGTGACAGTAGTTCCATCATTCTACTTCTACTTCAGGGTGGTTGGACGGGGCAAGGAAAGGTGGTTGTAGCCACCTTCCGGTTGTATCCAGAGAACATAGGGGGTTGTAGCCTATTTCTAGTTGTAGCCAGAGAATTGGAGAGTTGGAGCTTCCCTCAGTCTATAGCCTGAGAAACTAGGGGGTTGGAGCCTCCTTCCAGTTTCAGTTGGAAAACAAAGGAAGTCGATGCTTCCAATGAATGAAATTCTTCAAGACATATAAGAAAAAGCATTCCATGGTTTTCTCTTGATTTGGGTTTCCACGTAAAACATAGGTGTACTGTGTATGTGTGTGATTGTTCATTTCTTATTGCTCATTATTGGATAATAATTCTACATTGATATAACACTTGGATTATTTGGAGAAAAAAGATTATAATTACATTATTACTGATTCACCCCCCCTCTCAGTAATCCAACAACAACAACATTTTTATTGGCTGAAACATCGATAGGATGTCAACAAGTATATCAGGTCCTGTACTACCTATGCCATTGCCAAATCGACCATTAAGAAACAAGGCATGTACACCCCTCTTCCTACTCTTGAAAGGCCCTAGGAATCCATCTCGATAGACTACATGTCAAGTCTTCCTTCAACCAATCAGGGAAATCAATTTGTTTTTGTGGTGGTTGATTGTTTTTTCTAAAATGGCAATTTTGGCCTCCTACAATAATAACATCAGAGCAGAGGCCACTGCCAAGCTCTTATTCTAACGAGTGTGGGTACATTTTTCGGATACCACAAACCATCATCTCAGATCGGGATATTTGGTTCCTCAACACATTATGGTCGAGCCTCTAGTCACTATTGAACACCAAGCTCACCAAATCCACTATCTTCCACCCCCAGACGAATGGTCAAACTGAGGTCATCAACCAAATGATCATAGATATCCTACACATGTATAATTCCAAGCATCCTCACACATGGGATGAGACTCTTCCCTATGTTCAGCACAAGTACAACAAAGCCCTACATAGCTCCACCAACCACAAGCCTTTTCAGGAGGGGTTGAGATTTCATCCATTGGGTCCCATGGATGTTTCACTACCCCTTGTGGCTAGCCATGAAGACTCATCCCATGCTCAAACTGAAGCCAACAAAGATACTAGATTCAATGAGCAGATCCATCACATCCACCAATAGGTTCAGGATATTTTACAGAAGTCCAATGTGAAGTACAAGTAGCGTCATGATCAACATTGGGTGTCACACAAGTTTCAGGTGGGAGATAAAGTTTGGTTGCACTTGTATAAGGAATGTCTTACGGGGCCCCATCGGAAGCTTCTTCCACTCCAATATGGACCTTACACCATCACCAAGGTTGTGGGTGATAATTCTTTTGAGCTCAACATTCCCCCCTTCCTTTGCTTTCATCCATTATTTAATGTGGGCCTCCTTCGACCATATTTTCCACCATTGTTGGACACCTCAGAGATCGCAGAACGGTTGAAACCAACAAATCTCAACTCTGACTGCATGGAAAAGGCATCCATTGATCATATCATGGACAAATAGGTAAAGGGAACTTTCTAGTAGAGGATCCAACTTTATTGGGTTGTCAAAGTAGGGCAGCTCCTACACCAAGGCAAGTGGCTCACTCGGGGACAAATTCATTAGAAATTTCCTCATTTGATGGGGGAAATCAATGCAATGGAGACTATTGCTTCGTAAGGGGGGAGGATTGATCTAGGTGGATATCAGTGGCCACCCACATATTCTAACTGACTCATCTTGGTAGTTTCTTAGTTTGGCATTTTTTTCCTAGTTTTCAGGTCCTGAACTTCTAAATTTATTTTGATGTCCTCAACAAAATTTTTAAGGATCTCCATAGTCAAACTATTGATCAAGCCCAAATTTGATAGCATGATGTGTATTCCTTGGATATACCTTTCAAACAGGCTATCATGCACCTAAAACGAAGATCACGTGCAAAAGTTACGACCCCGGGAAGTTTATGTACCAACTTACCCCAACGTGGCCCACATGGCTTTTGGCGCTTCATCTCCTAGGGTTAGGTTTTTGGATATCTATGGTTTTGTCATTCATTATTATTGTAAAAATGATTTCAGAGCCTCATTGTACTCATCTTTTTTCGAATGAGCATATTCATCATATCTCTTCTCATAGATAAGATGCCACCATTCTAGCAAACTTGTTTTAGTCTGCATTTTATAGTTTCAATATATTTCTTATTTAATAGAAGTCAAGTTTTACTATATCTCTATTATTATTCATTGTGTTTCTGTGTTAATATTATAAATTGATGTTTTCATTTTGTTCCGCTCATAAATATGGATCACCTCCTCCAAAGAGTTATATAACAAAGGTAATCCTTGGGAAAGAAGGGGGAGAATTCAAAGTAATATTATGTTGTCCAATCGCAAAGGTACTTGTTCCATCTACCATAACTAGAAGTCAATGAAGACTAGCCTGACCAAGGAGCTAAATGAGAAGCAAGGAACAAGGAGGTCAAGGGAGCATGCATCGACACCTAAGGTATGTTTGATGCAATTTCTCTTATGTTATCAATAGATCATTGGTTTTCCCTTGATATATTTGTATCCCATTATGAAAATGTTTTGATATGATTCATGCTATTGAATATCTGATTAGAATCAAATTAGATCTAGGATTATAATCTGAATTACAGAGGTAGAAAGGTTTTGATTGTCTTTTGTATGCAGGAAGCAAATTGTGGAGCTTGGAGATGGAATTTTAGGACTGCAACATCAAGGAGATACGAAGGACAACCTCAAGAAAGGTATGGAAAATTCACCACTCCTTAGGATAATCATGAATCTATGTGTTTGAATATAGATCTAGGAAAACCATAAGAATTCTATCCCTCCTTCTCTCTAGGATCACTATTCTAATATTAGGGATATTTTATTTTGTATTCAGCAAGATCCCTGTGAGACTTTGTCCCATAACAATACGTCGACGAGAAAATGTGATTTATTTTCCAATACGTCGGAGGAGAAAGACAATTTTTTGTCAAAAAGTTGTCTAGAAAATGTGATTTCTTTGTTGATACAATAGAGGAGAAAGACAATATGGCGTTGAAACGTCAGCAATAAAATTTGATTCTTTGTCGATATGCCAGTAGAGAAATCCAATCTAGTGCTAAAATGTCGGCGAGAAAATGTGATTTCTTTGTCGATACGACAGAGGAGAAAGCCAATCTAGTGCCTAAACGCCAATGAGAAGATGTGTTTTCTTTTTCGATATGTCGGAGGAGAAATCCAATCTAGTGTTGAAACGTCAGTGATAAATAAATATTTTTATCGGCGAGAAAAGAAAATAAGTCACTAATGAAGAAAGAAGACAAGTTGTCGATGAGAAAAGAGATAAGTCACTGATAAAAGCATGTATCGATGAGGAAAGTGAATTCTGCACCGATATGTCGGCGAGGAGAAAACATTCCATCACTGTTATAATGGCGAGAAAAAGACATGGTGTTGACAAGGAAAAAGTATTTCGCGTTGAAACAACGAAGGAAAATGTGCTTTTAGCACCGATACATCGGCGAATGAGAAGGATCATGATCACCGATAAAGGAGAAAATAGAATACAAAATAAGAAAAGAAGGGAAATAAAGAAGAAATAACAATAGAAGGGAAATAAGGAATAAGAGAGAGAGAGAGAGAGAGAGAGAGAGAGAAATAAGAGGAAAATTGAAGGAGAAAAACTAATGATTTACAAAAAAAAAATCAAGTCTGGAGCATAAAACTTGTTATAGGCATAACAAGAGGGTTTCAACTCAGATGAAATTTTAGTTGTATGTCCACAGAGATGAGGGCTACAAGAATTCCAGTGAAGCCCATTGGATAATTTTCCTTCCATTTTCTGAAAAAACGTAAAATAATGACTTTTGAATATCTGGGTCATGCTCGGTAATCAGGGCCCAGATAAGGGTGAAAATTTTATAGATAGCTCAAAAACCATACATGAAGATATTGATTTGGGATTCTAGCAAAATTCAAAGGGGCTTGGAATGGAAATGTTGAAATACGGAAAACTCCACTATTTCTGGGTGTGTTATGAGGATTTTTTAAAACTTAAGAGGAAGAAAAGGGACCCCAGATCACTTGTCTAGAAAATTTTATTTACTCAACTTTTTATCTACTCATCAATTCAGACAACTTTGACTTAAGGGGATTTTTTCCATTTTTTCTCCATTTGGGAGATAACAATTTTTGGCCAAAAATTCAAAGTCCGGAGGAAATGCAAAAGGGACAAATTGAAAAATATAGATCGATGTTGAACTTGGATGGAGTGTCAGATCCTAAATATGTTTTCATGTCAGCACATCTTGTTGTACTTCCATGGTTGTTTTTAGGCCCTTAACAATGTTTTTTTGGCTCATCATAGTCAAACTATAGACGGAGTAATAGTTTGACGACGTAATGTGTTGTTCTCTAAAGGACCTTTCCAACGTGCTATCATTGTTAGAATATAATGGATGTGCTCATTTTACCATTGAAAATATCTCTATTGTCACCCAACCATAGGCCGAAGCCACCCTCCGAGCAGCTTAACCTTGACAGAGATTCACTTCGGAAGCAAACCCTAGGCTAGATAGCCAAACAAAGGGTAGTGCACCTTTCCCCAAGGGTAGTGCACCAACAAGAGCTGATCAGATAGTCCAAACCCTAACCAAGAGATATTCCAATCCAAACGTGATCTGCTAGCTGCAACAGTTTCAATGGCAGCTCTCCTCCAAATCTACGCACAAAACTGGGCACTGTAGTGCGCACAAGTGCTGCTCTACAATTCTGAGACTGCCTTCTAGAATGAAGATTGGCCTCCTGTATTTATAGTAATTTTTTCTAACTGCCTGGGCTGACTTCTCATTCTGAGTATTTGTCTGTTCAGTATATATTATTTCTTCTGGCCGACTTCTTCTCTTGGAGGCTAATAACCTAATACAAGTTATCTTCTTGAGATGACATGTCTTCTAGGGTTATTAGCCAACTCATTAGGGTTTCTTCTTGCTTCCCAAAGTATTATATTCTCGTCAAGTTTACACGTAGAGGTAAATACCTCTCCCAGCTACCATAATATCAATGCTCCCTCCTAGCTAGAGAGGTATTACAGGTAATGGTCTTGAGCACAAAACATACAATTCACCCAGTAGCATCAACATAGTTTTATAGACTATCTCATGAGCACCATCGTCACCATCAGTGTCATCGGATGAATCATCTCTCGGAACCATACTCTATATGAGTAATCAAACATGATTCTCACTCCACAGAGTGACATAAGAACCATTCTTCTAATCTAGAAGAATAAATGTTCTGAACCATTTTATGTCTGGGAAATCTCTGTTCATTGATCATCCATCTAGTTGATAATCATTTTCAACACTGTTGATAGTCTTCAAGGAAATCAGAAAAATATCATTCAATAGAACACAACTATGTCTATCCATAGTAGAACACAACTACAATCCAGTGGTACACTACCACACCAAGTAGCACACAGATACTTGATCAAACAGTGGAACACATCCACCACAATAGTATCCATCTATTGTTTAGAAGCATATTGTCTTCATAACAATCATCTGATATCAACCTGCACAGAAATAATGTTATGTTATAAATTGAATCCCTAGGCCATTCTTCCACTCACATCTATGAGATTACAGAAGAGTGTTTGCCCTCAAAAATGTAAGACATGAATGATGAGCTATCTGGGCTATTCTTCTCAAGCAAGGAAGAATAATTGTCCTAATTTCTGAGCCTAAACCATTCCCCACCCCGGGCCAATCCTCCAACACTAAACAAAGTGTAATCTAGAGAGAATGAGTCTACCCTAAGGAATATCCGTCCCTGATTGTTGAACCTAGACCATTCCCCACCCTGGGCCATTCCTCTGGCACTAAACAAAGTGCAACCTGGAGAGAATGAATCCGCCCTAAGGAATGATTATCTGTACCATTTCCCATGTTAACCACAAGAGGAAATGATTCTCCTTCACCAACCTCCAAAATAGACCATTCCTCATGTTAACCACAATAAGAATTCGTTGTCCAGTGAGGTGGACCAGTATTCTTGAGTAAACCTCAAGAAGAGAGACTTCACTAGACCACTTCCCATGTTAACCACAATGGGAATTCGTTGTCTATGGTACATCATCAATCTAGACCATTTTCCAAACTGGAAAATGTATGAACATCAGAAATCTCAATCTACTTTCCGAACTGGAAAGAATCTGCTCATCTTGAACCATTTTTCGAATTGAAAAATGATTTTCCATCAATCAATAATACATCATTGCTCCCTCCCAACCTGGGAGTCGTCTCTTCTTTTTTCAATAAGGAAGTCGTCTCCACGAGCTCCAGCTTGACTACGCAAACTCTTTCATCTTGGACAAAAGCTTTACCAAAATGTCTGCTTATCTACTCATTTGTGGAGATATGTATTGGAGAGCCACTTTCTCCTTTCTGGACTTCATCATGGAGAATGTAATGCTTGATTTCAAATGTACTTTGGTATGGAGCACTGGTTTTTCTATGAAGACTTCATGTAGCTCTGATCAATAAAGTATATCATTGTTGGAAAACGGTAAAATATCCATGTGGCACTTCGTCTATCATCATGAGATCTGATCTTCTGAGTAATCATCTTGATACAATATCTCTATTATAGAGAATCTTCCCCACACTTCTATTGTGCACTGTATTATCACTCCAAGAAACTCTTTGGGGTTGTAGGCCAAAGATGATTGGTAACTCAAGAATATGGTAAATTTTGTATGCTTGGAACAATGGGATAACTTAATGGCTAATGAGAAGAACAACTTATCATGCATTCGAATAAGACAGTGCTTTTAGAAATCAATGATCAGACAGAGTAATTGAAATAGGGTATGAAGAACACTAATCTAGATAACCAAGTACATTAACATGCAAGGTCATACAAGATAGTAAGAGATCCATTAATTTAAATTCATGAGCTAAATAAGAAGATAACAGTTCTTAAAAGCTGAGCTAAACTGAATCAAAGTAGAGAGTAATGCAACACATGAACAAATATGACATTGGTACCAGAAGAAGACTATGATTCATATCAAGATAAGAGTCTAAGTACATGAGCCAAAATGTATCCAGGATTGAACCCCTTAGTTCATCTTATGTTTTCAGCTTTATAGCTTTTACAATACAGTATTCAGATCCTAAAAGAGTGGATTAGATATACTAAATATAGAAAGTCAAAAATTAGATTACAAAAGATAAGGAATGATCCTCAAAATGAGGTCAATTCCACATTTCATGATGTTTAGATGATGTAGAGTCCTTGTGCAGTGCAGATTAGCCTTCCAAGGTTGTTTGATGACTCTTGAAGGAGATAAGATTTGAATTTGCTAAGTTTGGAAAAAAMCCTAATTTGTTGCCACCAAAATAGGTACCAAAACCAACTTGAATACCTCTTATAACTCTTTTACACCAAAAGTGGATCTTAGATCTGACTTTATAATTCAATATCTATCCTTTAAAAGAGTTTTCAAGCGATTTGGATTAATAAAACTTCGATCTGGGCAAAATTTCACCTTTTCTGTCTAATGACAAGTTTTGGTGGTTAACATAGAGGAATTTTGGGTGTATTAACCACCGAAAAGCTCTGCTTTCGGTGGTTAATGAACATTCATCCTATTCGCCTAAACCACCGAAAGCTCTTCTTTCACCAAAATTTCAAAATTGCAAAAATTGAAATACCTTGATGCTTCTATGAGTGTTCAAGTCTTCTTTGATGATGTTGCTCCTCGTACAGGGCTTGAAACTTTGATTTTCTATGTAGAAGTCTTTGTTTCCATCTCTAGAGAAGTGCCCAATTCTACTAGGGTTTCCAACCCTAAGTGTTTGGGAGTTGGAGTCTGAGTCTCTTTCATCTTTATCCTTAGGAGTTAAAACTGTATATTCAGCTTAATGTTCTCTTTTATTAACAGTTTATTTCTGTCCAGAGTCTTATCATGTTTCTCCATGACCTCCTGACTAATATGATACAATTCCACATTCTTATCATCTAACTCTGCATTTTTCTTCTTGATTTGTTTCTCAGAGACTTCTAACTCATAAACCTTCTTAAGAAGTTGGTTTTTCTTCTGTGACCTGGATGGTCTTGGTTTGCTAGCAGATGCTTTTGCCAAGGGTCTGTTCTATTCCTCGGGGCGAGTTGGGGATGGTAGATTAGGGTATGCTTCAGCCACTTGCTCAACATGTTCATCATTCTGCTCTTCTGCTTGCTTATGCTCTTCCTCTGAATCACTGTAGGGAATATTTAGAGGGTTATTGTCTTTAGGAGAAACCTTGGTCTGTTCATTTTCCTTTCCAAAGTTCAACTTTATCTTAGCCCTTTTGGGCTTGGCAGATGATGTCTCTGTTTTAGCCTGAGGAGGTGAAATAGCCCTCCTTTTCCTTCTGCTGCTCCTAGGAGTGGATGATTTCTTTGAGGTAGGTTTCTTCCCTTGTTATATTGATGTAGATCTATTGGGAAATCATTCCAGAACAGGAAATGATTCCAGTCAACCTCTTTCTTCTTCAAGGATTCCTTAACAATCAGTGTGATTAAACCCTGGTGAGACAGCTTGCTAGCCACTTTGGTAGGCTTTACTTTAACTTGTCGGGCCATCTTGGTGAGTGCCTTGTGAAGGTATAAGGGTAGGTTAAGAGGTGACCTCCCAGTGAAATGGTTCAGAAGCTTAAAATGATATAACATAACCCTATTATACCTGCCTTCACAGGTAATGTATGCAAAAATGGCCTTGAGAAAATCCTGCCACTTTGTCTCCGGAAATGACATTGGGATGTCCTTCTTCCAGATGAGAGTTTTATGTTGAGGTTGCAGATACGATCTGAATTCAATGTCTCTTGGTAGAGTAGTCTTGAACCAACACTCACCCATCCTAGGTAGACTGGTGATTTCTGCAATGGATGCCTCGTCCACTATAAACTCTTCCTTGCCTATTACAGCCCTCCTTCCATTGTATGATAAGGCAAATGATTTCGAGAGCAGTTGATGGAAGTTTTCAAGCTTTTCACAGTAGGAGAAAACACTGACCATCTTGAAGAATTCAGTCACTTCAGGGTGTGCCTCCAAGTACCAAGTTCCATCTAGTTCAGACCTGAGAGTTGGTCCTACTTTCAGCATTTGATTGAATTAGATGACCTGTTCCTGCAATTTAGCAAAACCCGTGAGCTAGGGGAGACAATACACTTAAATTTCAGAGTACACATAGGATATATGTCGAATTGTGAGGCACAGAACAAGGGTGACTTGGAGTTGATTGAGATAAACCAAATATTTTAACCGATTATAACTAAAAACGCAGGCTTGATTATAGCTGGGAACTCAAACATAATGCAACAAAGATAATTGAACTCAGGCTTGAGAGAATCTGAACTACCTGAAGACTCGGGTTGTTTTGAATTTGAATGATAGATGGAATAGTGACCAACGATAAAGAACTCGACCTTCATATGACAAAATGGCAATTGACTGCAGACTTTGGTTTGTTACTGAAATCATGGAATTCCATATAATGCACAAAACTTCGGACTTGATTACTAAATCAATGGATTTGAAATGTAATTAAATGAAGAGTCATTTTGAGCGTATCTTCTTGGGACTTGAAGTTATGAAAGGCTATATGAATCATCAAGATAGTTAGCCGAAGATCAACTCATAAATTTCCATGTTATGTCGAGCTTTCGTTTGAAATGACAAGTGGTAGTTTGAAAGGACTAAAGAGCATCAAAACCCCGATCATATGTAATGATACCACCTTACCTCACCAATTTCATCAATTTTCGGCGGTTATCACTTCATGATTGCACCAACTGACAGCTAGATCATGCGAAAGCATGGGCTTTCTTTTTTCCACCTTGAAACATTTTCGGTAGTTAACTGGAATTTATGTTTCCCTTTTTAAACACCAAAAACCAAGGATTTTAGTGGTTAATGAACTCTTTACAGGTTCGCCTAAACCACCGAAACCTGAAATTCTCCCTTTTGCTCAAGAAAATCAAATCCAATGTTTGTTCCAAGATTATTTACAAACAATAGGCTCTCTAACAAGCCTATACCAATTTAGAAATAAATTTTTAGAGTTCTCTCTATCACCTAAAAATAACAATTTTGGCTATGCTAGTTTAGGAGATAACACACTAGACTTTCTCCACCAAGTTATCTTCTTCCATTTGCATACAAGGGTCTCTTTCTGGTATGCCTCAAAGTCTTGAGGTTGCTCTTGATACACTCTTTGTTCAATTGCTCTGGAGAACAGTCTTTGCATTCATCTGATGTAGAACTTCAATCCATGGATGTTGTGGATGATATAATGACTCATGTAAAGGTATGTATGGTTTACTAGAACAAATAATCATCATAGTCTTCTCCCTCCATCTGGGAGAACCTCTAGTTCTAGATCTTGCAATGCTTGCATATCACAACTTTCAGTTCCTCTGCTTTATTTCTTTTATTGAGTTCATATCAGGTTGGTAATATTGTGATTCTTAATACAATGATTGGTTGTTCCGGTTTCTCTTTCTTTCTTGGAATCTTCATGTTCTTCCTAATGTTTTTTTTTTATCTCTTGGGTCCATGGAGTTACTTATAGATTCCATGCCCTAAAGATTCCACTTCTTCCTTTCATTATAAAATCATGGATGTGGATGGAAAACCAGGGATACTTTAAGGCTTCTCTTCGAAGAAGACTTATTCTGAGGTTGAACTGAACACGTATTGTCTTTCATGGCTGCTAGCATGGGTATATACTTCATCATCTTCAATGGATCATAGGATTATATCCCTCCTAATCCTTGCTTCATGTATGAGTGAATATAATCGACTCCCTCTGTCTAACATAGTCCACACTTTTGTCTGCATTCTTATTGTATTTTGCAATATATAATTGGCTCCCTTCATCTAATAGAGTCCACGCTTCCATCTTGCAAAACATCATAAGTCTTTCTCCAATTTCTTCTTGATTGTTGACTTCTTTCTGTCTTAGTTCTTCTAAGTCTCTTCATGATTGATTCTGATTTCGGCTTATCTTGTAATAGCTTCCACATGATTTGTATGATATAACTTGTATAATGATAGAAATCCTTATCTTGTTGTTTTTCCATAGGTATGGCTCTTCTTGGAACACATTACCTTCCAAGAGATGGATATACAAGATATGCATAGAGACAATGCAAACAATATATGTACAAGAACTAAGAAGAGTATTGTTGCCTTCAGAAGAAGAAGTCTCTTTCATCCTGCTTAGTCTTCTTTGTAGGTTCCTATAATTCGAAAACTGATGCTTCGTGTTTCTCCTTCCTTTTCTTTAGATTGGGACAATGATTCTTGTAGTGACCATACTTTCGACAGTTGAAGCATTGTATTTCTAAAATATCTTTCTCTTGATTTGTCTTCCTCTTTGAACCAAACTTTCTTTTGTTCTTGAAATTATTGAATCTTGATGTGAAGTCTTGATCACCATACTTCTTTTTGGGTTTCTCTTTTGCACTGATCCTAGATTCTTCTTGAGAACATAAAGTCCAAAGTTCTTCAAATGAAGGATACTCCTTCCTTGTGTTCATGCTTGTGGAAAATGCATCCCACATCCTGGGAAGACCATTGAATACTATGTTTACCAATTCCTTCTCTGAAATGATCTCTTCAATATCTTGCAGTTGATATCTTAACTGGGATATCCTCACAAAGTATGATGGTATGTTGTCATCATCATTCATCTTCATGTCACAGAGCTCATTCTTCAGACTCATTATATGTCTAATGTTTCTGACTAAGAAGAGGTTTGTTAGGGCATCGTACATATTCTTCGATGAGTCAAGATGGGAGATGTAGGGTATCAAGTGGTGTTTTATAGAGTCCACTATGATACTCATGGCATTGATATCACCATCTTTGAACTTCTCCATAACTGCAACGTTCTGCGGTTCCTTTTCTTTTCCTTCTTCAAACTATGGTTCCACAATCTTTCCCTTCACGATATTCAACACTTTATTCTTGGCAAGGATGAGGTCGATACTTTCTTTCCATGCTCTGAAGTTTGAAGCTCCATATAACTTGTTCTCTGACTTCATAGAGCAAGTCATGGTTGCTTTGACTTGGTCAACCCTATATTTGACCAGAAACTCAAACTTGACATATTGGCTTGCTGAGAGTATCAGGAGATGTGCTAGGCTAGGGCACACTGAACTATCCAAAAATTAGGTCAATCCCTTCACTCAAGGTGCCTCAATGAGAGGATTAGGGTTTATGCAACTGCACCTGCTAGTAACCCTAGTGGTAGTTCTATGGTGACTGCTCTTGCTAGAAACCCTAGCGGCAGTTCTTTAACGAGCTCAATATCCTTACGGCTATGTTTCCTTCCAGTGGTTAGACTGAATGAAGGAGGTGTGGGCCCATAAAATGTTAAAATATAATGGATGTGATTGTTTTACCATTGACAATATCTCTATTGTCACCCAACCATAGGCCAAAGCCTCCCTCCGAGCACCTTAACCTTGACAGAGAATCACTCTGGAAGCAAACCCTAGGCTAGATATCCAAACAAAGGGTAGCACACCTTTCCTCAAGGATAGAGCACCAACAAGAGATGATCAGATATTCCAAACCCTAACCAAGAGATATTCCAATCCAAACGTGATCTGCTAGCTGCAACAACTGCAATGGCAACTCTCCTCCAAACATGCGCACAAAACTGGGCACTATAGTGCGCACAAGTGCTACTCTGCAATTCTGAGATTGCCTGTCAGAATGAAGACTGGCCTCCTGTATTTATAGTAATTCTGGCTAACTGCCTGGGCCGACTTCTCATTCTGGGTATCTGTCTATTTAGTATATATTATTTCTCCTGGCCAACTTCTTCTCTTAGAGGCTAATAACCTAATACAAGTTATCTTCTTGAGCTGACATGCCTTCTAGGGTTATTAGCCAACTCATTAGGGTTTCTTCTTGCTTCCTGGAGTATTCTATTCTCGTCAAGTTTACACGTAGAGGTAAATACCTCCCGCAACTACCATAATATCAAAAATCACGTGCCTAAAACGTAGGTCATATGCAAAAGTGACAACCCCGGGAAGTTGAGGTACCAATTTACCCATAGGGGCCCACATAAATTTTGGCGTTTCATCTCCTATGGTTAGGTTTTTGGATGTTTAGGGTTTTGGCATTCATGAGTAATATCAAAAAATCCTCTGGGGCCTCATTGTAATCGTTCTTCTTAGACAGATGTGCATAACAACCACACCTCCTCTCAGAGATATATACCACCATTCGAGCAAGTGTTTAAGTTCTGTAGTTTTATAGTTTTAGTCTATTTCATTTATTTAATAGAATATATTGTTCACTGGATATCTATGTTGTTCTTCATATCTCTATGTTTATTGTATTCAGTTTGTTAATCAGTTCGTTCCGCTCCTAAATATGGATCACACTATGAATCAATTTATCTTGGTTGTTTCAAGTAAATTTTCCAATAAGGAAACCAATTCCATGATTCTATAGATTGTTTCCATGCTTTCTTGTACTATCTCATTTGCGCTTCACGCTTGCTTGATTTTTGTTTCCAACAAGCTAAGGTTGTCGAATATTACAAAAAATGCACCCCAAATTGTGATTATTACAATAATTTTATTTTCAACCACTCAACCTTTTACTCAATGACTCAGACAAATCTTAATTCAAAGAGACTTTGATCCAGATGGATTTCAGTGGCCTCCCACCTATTCCAACTAGATCATTTTGGCAGTTTTCCAGTTTGGCAGTTTTTTCCCTAGTTTTTGGGTCCCTGACTTGAGGGGCTGTTTTGAGGCCCTAAACAATGTTTTCTAGGTGAAAGTTACGACCCCGAGAAGTTGATGTACTATCTTTTTTGGCATGTTTTACAGGCATCATATGCTTGTCATTGATGGTGAGTACAATAGTGATGATGGCTTGAGTAAAGGTATAATGTGCCAGACAGGCACCAGAAGTATTTTGGGGAGACGCAACAGAGCAAGCTCGTGAAGACCAGAAGAGATAGTGAAAAGGTACACACAGCGTGCTTGTTCATTTGATGGAAAAAGCTAGGCAAGGAAGATCAGCAGTGATGATCGAATGGAAAGATCGAAGTGTTGGTCCGACTCCATCTTGGAGTTTTGGATATCGGTATTTTGTATACTAGGAGTTGGGGATGTTAAGAACTCTTACTACAGGAGTCCTAAAGTCATGAAATGTGAAATCATGATATGATAAACCACGATATAATCTCAACCATTGGATCAAGGACAAAACTGGACCGTTAATACAAGAAGGATACGTGGGGAAAGATCATCCTTTTGCTGACTGGAAAGTCAAAGGAATGGGGTTCCCTAACCTCTTGAACTCGCGATATCTGAAATCGCGAAATAACCTTAGCCGTCAGATCGAATTTTGATCTGGACCATTGATCCAACTCCATTTCAGAGTTTCGGATATCGGGATATGGAGGAGTCAAGTGTCGAGACTCCTCATCATAGGAGTCCTGAAGTTGCGAAGTGTGAAAAGTCGAAAAGTTGATCTGACTCCATTTTGGAGTTTCACAGACCGGGACTTAGAAGTGTCGAGAACATTCACATCAAGAATGTTGAAATTGCGATATGCAAAATCGCGAAGTGATCTGGGCTGACAGATCCAAGAGGTGAATGTGGCAGACCACATCAAAAAGGACATGTGGAAGACTATGACACGTGACATGATCAGACAACAACAAGTGTCAAGTTGATTTGGCATTTCAGGCCACTGGAAATCACAATTCTGAGTGACACGTGATAGCCACTTGAGTCACGACATGTCATCGAGTGACGCAAGACTAACCTCACTCCGGGAGTTTTAACTCCATCACTCCCCCAAAGTCCTAAAGGATGAAGTACCAGGCAGAGGATAACCATATGATCACCATGGATCGAGGACCGTTGATCTAGAGATCGAAGTGCTTGTGTGATTGGAGAGTAGTCATATTCTGGTGGTCACATCGTCGAAGAACTGTAGAAGAGAGCTCGAAGCGGAAATCTCCATTTCAGAGTTTCAGGGATCGAGACATGGAGCGTAAATAAATCTTCACATCAAGGAAGTCGAAATGCTGAATTGCGAAATCGTGAAAGTGCTTTATGGATAAGTGCTCGGTCGTCGATGGTGGTCACATCATCGAAGATCTGTAGAGAAAAGCTTGAAGCGACAATATCCATTTCGGAGTTTCGGGGACCGTGACTTGGAGAGTCGAGATGCCTCGCAATAGGAATCGCCAAAATGTGAAAACACCTTTTGGTGTAAGCTGTGGTCACAACCATTGGTCACATCGACGGAAGATAGAGGAAGGAGCTAGTGCAACCAAGCTCCATTTCGGAGTTTCAGGGATCGGTACGTGAAGCGTAAAGAAACCTTAACCACAGGAATCGTGAAATT
>SNQJ01S0067036.1:41730-64382 GCA_010110895.2 Picea sitchensis | reverse complement strand
GTAAGTTGGGATAACCCAACAGATAGAGTAGTGGTTGGGCAAGATTTTCTTAGGGAAATGGAGGAGAAAATGATAAAAATAAAACAAAATTTAAAGGATGCCCAAGATAGGAAGAAAATCTATGTTGATAAGGGTAGAAATCATAGGGAATTTAAAGTGGGTGATAATGTATTCTAGAAAGTGAAATCCAACAAAAGTTCCCTAAAGTTCGGAAATTGTTTAAAGTTGGTAGCTTGCTATTGTGGGCCATTTGAAATCCTAGAGAGGATTGGTCCAATAGCTCATATGATTGCATTGCCTACAACTATGTCTATTCATAATGTATTCCATGTATCATTACTCGAGAAATATATACATGATGCTAATCATGTTATTGACTGGAATGTGATTGCGGTGGAGCAAGAAGGCGCTTTTCAAGTGCATTCGGTACACATTTTGGACCGGAAAATCAAACAGCTCCAAAATCAATCCATAGGGCTTGTAAAGGTCCAATGGACCTGGTATGATCCCAAGTATGCTACTTGGGAGAATGAGGATGCAGTGAGGGAAGAATACCCACATCTTTATGAGGATTTTTGAAATTTTGTTGTATATGGGTACATGATGCACTAAGTACAGTGCATAAATAAGGGGAGGGGATTGTAATATCCCTCGGTCAAACCCAATTGTAAATGTAAATGAAAATGTGCTTAAGCTAGTGAGTTGTTTGATATAATTTTTTGTATGCATCTTTCATGGCATAGTGTGCACATATGTTGTGTAGTAAAATGAGGAAGTGTGCACATTCCAGGATACCACGTGCAACATATTAATTGCGTGCGATATTGAGGCCAGGAAGCCTTTGTGTATATTTTTTGTTTTAGAGGCTTGTGAATCAGTGTATTTTTATGTTTATGTTTTATATATAATGCTTCCGCAAGATCTTTGTGTGTGTATATTTTAATTGCACGCAGTTTGAAAAATTCATGTGGCATAGCTCAGTTGGATACTAGGTATGTTACAATATGTTCGGCACAGAGAACGAAAGTGTTATTTGGCGTAACGTGGCCTAGCATGGATGGATGGGAACGTTACACTCCCTGATCTGCTAACAATTTTCCTTCTGATTTGACTGTTCAGATCGGCTCCGCACTTTTCCTTTTGGGATTTTTTGGCTCCTCGCTTCTCTTCTACCCTCCAGAGTGTAGAAATTTCAAAGTGAGGGATTCCTCTGCCAAGTGTCCCTCTGAATGATGGGACGTCCCAATCTATTTTGGGACTTTGGGACTTCAGCTATCCCACTCTTCTTATGCACTTAAAAGGTTTCAAGGCTCATGCACTTTACTTGGATCTGATGCTTATTGATCCTTCATGCCCAAATCCGACGGATGAGATTTGATCCTCTCCTCTACACGCTCCTCCCATATGGATGTGGGATTTGACGGCCCATATATCTTTATCTACAGTTGATCTGACGACATTTTTTGCACCTCCCTCCCGATCTTTTTCGTTCTCCCAAATTGGAATATTTTGCATGTATCCAAAAGGCTTTGGCCTTGGATCCTTCTCTTGTGATCCCTATTATCTTGGGTCTCATATTTTATTCTGCGAACTCTATCCCCCCTTGATATTTCACCAATGTAACTTGACCTCGACCGTGGCGTACACTTGAACTTTAAATTTTCATGCTTTCACTACCCTTGATATTTCAACTTTCTGAATCGCCTAAGGTTCTCGGCCCTTTTCTTTCCTCAAAATATTGTTTGGTTCTCTCCTGGAACTTAATCTCTTGCCTTCCTGAGATTTTCAAACTTGAAGTAAGTTTGTCTAGAGCTCACACCTTACATTGACTCTCCTAATATTTTGTCACTTGGACCTCGAAGTGTCTTGTCCTTCCGCTCCTCTCTGCTGATAATTTGTGCACAAAGGCACTATCCATCCTTATTTTTGTAAAGTTGAAATACTTTACCTTTGGCGCACTCCTTGAACTTGACTGAGCCTTTAAATGGTTGGCTTTCAATACTTTTTCTAAGTGTTTTCCTAGTGCACTCCTTGCAGAGTCTTCCTCCTGAATGTTGAAATCATTTAGCCTCATTGATGCATTCCTTGCATCCTCTCAATTCACACTTGTAGAGCTCTCCTATAGAGTATTCAACGAATTTGTTTCCTTCAGCTTCTCCAACACTTCAAAATTTGTTGGTTTTGTGCACTCCTTGCACTTACTTAAAGAACTCATGGTTGATACCTTCCTTTAGAATATTCATAAACTCTAAAGTATAGTTCCTTCCATAGATTTCCAGAGTGTTCAGTAACCCTAGGGTGTCTTTCCTAAATCTATCCTCTCTCTGTCTCTAAACCCAAAGAAGATTTCACTTGTGCACACTTTCACCTGCTCAATTCCCTCCTGGAAGAGCTCTACAAAGTTTTCCAACCACTATGTCTTTTGTTCCTTCTCTGCACAGACTTTCCCCTCCAAGGTGTTCAACAACCTTGAGGCTCCTCTCGAGTTGTATTTTCTCTGGTGTTGCCTCCTGCCACATTCTTCTCTAACTCAAAATATTTCACATACACACTCCTTGTCCTAGCTACAGAGTTTCCAATACCTTGTTGTGCACTCCTTTCATAACCTAAAGAACTCAAAACAACATAACAAACTCTCAAAAAATTAGTGAATTCTATCTTAACCCTATAGATGGAAACCTATCATACATATACAACATACATGAATGCATAAACACACAAATAACATTCATATAGAACACATCCACCACACAGGAATTCATGAATAATGAAATTTGTTATTTTATATTGATAACAGAATGATAATTACAATGTGTGTAGGATGGATTACAAATTGAGTCTCAGGTATCTCCTCTCGTCTTGCAATGATTTACAATCAACTTTCAACAGCCTCTACTGGGCATATGAGGGGCTAGATGAGATTTCCCTCCAAGCTACCTTAGTAACATCCTATCACCATTGAAACACAAATCTACTGAGGCTTAATTATAATGAATGAACATTTACTTTCTCATTTATTAGCCGATGCTCGAGATATTTACAACTTAAGCCTAATAAAGGTGACTCCATATACTGCCTATAAAAAGGCATCAACTCTACTCTTCCAACCTTTCAACATTTAATTTCTTTTAGTTACATTTAAATTTTAAAATTGAGGGCCAAATGAGAGGGTTGGTGCCTCTCTCCTCCTTGAATGCGTGTGGATATGTTGAATAGATGGCTCGCTGCTAAGGTGGAGCGATGCTCCCACATCATAAAACATGATGGAAAGGATGAAGGAGAAATATATATGCGGAGTAAAGTTAAGCAAACCAATTCACAAAATCTTGAAAAGAAAAAGTTGGCTTCTTGCGAACTCTCCACCACCACAAAACCTCCTCACTGCCAACCCTTTGAATATGATTCTTTTCCTTTTTTATATCTTCTCTTCATATTCTTGAAACTGCTTTTAAGTTATGATTTTACTTTTCCCTTTATAAATGTAAACTTGGATATATGTCTCATCCACTAGGACTCACTTTAGAAGCTCAAGAATTTCTTTCAATAAACATTTATCCAAAAACAACGCATCGCCAAGATAAAAAAATATTCCTGACTGTAATTTGATTTGTATGGCATGATAGTCATGATTTTAGCCATGGAAACCAATTCCAAAGTATTCTTCTTGTCACTAGCTTCCTAGTAACCTATATTTTTCTCAATTTTGACATCAAGATCAAAAGTTGTGTCCTCCAGAAGAAGAATAATTAACAATCGTGGATATATGCACATGAATTTTGAGTCCTTGATGAAAAATATGCCGCAAACATAGTTACCAACTTAATGAGAAATCTACGGAGTTCCTTTTTGGAGGGGGTCACATGTTTTACCTTGTTTCGAAAAGTTGTGTTGTTCATAGCACCCCATTCCCTTTTTAGATTGCTTTTGATATTTTAAATCTTCTTATCCATAATGTATCCACATTGTTTTTTATGTTGGTTAAAATTTATACCTCTCACGTTAACAATCGATATCATTGTGATGTCATTGTGGATAAAGAATTTAAAATTACCCTTGAATCAAAAAATGATGCTACTAGTAGCACTATTTTGTTTTAGTTGAAATCATAACTTAATTAAAATTGTGCCCTCAACAAGTAGTACTATCATTGATATATATATATATATAGTTTTTTATTTTTTATGAAATTTTGTATTTCAATATTTATTTTTTTTAAGTTTTTTAATATAAAGTTAGCTTAGGGATTTGCAATATTTTTTGAATATTTTTTTTTTTTTTTTGTAAATAAAAGGAGGATCCTTGCATCATATCATAACACCAGTTTACATTTGTAAGTCGCTTGGCAGCCACCTGTCCTACCACAGAAGGGAAACCAGGACATGTGGCTCCAAGCGGTGATAGTTTTATGATGGTTGTGGAGTTGTTTTACAAAAATGACAAAAATGCTGAGAGTTTCTACTGGAACATCATTCCAATTAGCTAACCTATGACGTGCTACATAGAGAGCCACCATTACTATGCTAGATATACAACTATGAAGAAAATTGAAAATAGTAATAGACAAAAAATAGAGTCTGGGGTAGGTCGCTTTAAACCAAAGGGGAACTTGGGCGTCCATTAGAAGTGAAGGCGAGGACAAAATTATGTTTTCACGTGGGGCATATTACAGACCCTGGGGCATCTGAGAAGGCCTTCAAAAGCAGATCCAAGCACTGGTTGATGATATTCTATCCTTGTGCTTGCTCGTCCTGCCATTGCCTGATGTCAAAAAGGAGTTCTAGGTGCTTCCCAGTTAGATAATGTTTTCTCTCTCCATCATCTGAAACTTGCCAACTTGGAGGGATCTCCTCCTCTACAATACAAACACCCTCGCACCAGCAAGGCTGAGAGTCAGGGACTTAGGTGGATGCATACTTTCCCTTAAGCTCCAGGCTTGGGCTTGGCTAAGAAGAATAGGGTGGCTCTGCATGTTGGAGAGAAAGTGAAGCCTTCCCTTTGTCAAAGTTCAGGCTCGGAAGAATATATGTCCGAGAACCGGTGGTCATCAAGAGAAGAGGTGTTGGCTGTGAATGCAAGGTGGGGGATGGGGCCTCTTGCTTTGGAGTGCACAGGGAGGCCTGGGTGTTTTGAGAGTGCATGGTGGACTGAGCATTATTGTTGTGAGTGCAGGGACAACTAAATTGGGCAATCAGAGCTCATTGGGAAGTGTTTAGTCTCTTGTCAGAGCTGTAGGAATTTGTGTTTTTGCCTGCTTGTCTGGGTTTAGCTCTTTCCCGAGGCATGGTGGAGAAAATAACAGGGGTGGTGAAAGGGAAATGGTGGTCTGGGTAGATGCAGAGAACATGCAAGGAGCAGAAGGATAAGCCTGGAGCGCTGAGAGACACAGTGCTGGAGTGATAACTAGCAATGAGCAGGAGAATGAATGCGCCATGGACGATTTTAACACCACCGAGGGCAGTTGAATCCTTTCCCATCACCATTGAAGGCTGACAGGAATGGTTTAAAATCTTGGTACCTACAAACTGGCTGGAACACACACCCAGATGCTTGCTCAGATGCACTATGCTAAATGCTTTAAAAGTTCGTTGCATGGTGAGTTAAATTATCGGGGGTGGTGGTCTGGGGAAATGAATTACGTCACCAACTATCCCTCCCATGTGTCCTTCCTCCTTCGTTTCATGTCACCCCTCCATCGCGTAGTTTCACCCCATCAGGGTGTGGATTTTCCCTTCTGGCCAGCTCTTGGCAATGGGTCCATAGTGCTATGTTTTGAGGCCTTCCAGTGTTTAGAAGGGTGATTTGTTGAGATAGGTTAACCCCTTCATTTTCTAGTCTGTCAACCACTATGTTTGCATCCCTTCTCACATGGGAGGTGATGAGAGTGAGAGATGGGAAGAGAAGAGATTGGAGGCAATGTAGAGGGCCAAGCAAGCGCTAGCTTGGGGTGATCTTTTTTGGGTTTCTTCCATTGATGATTTTGGAGGCTAGCTCAATTATGACTTTTGAATCTCCCTCGATGATGAGACATGTGAGATCGTGATCTTAGGCCAGTTGTATTCCCCTGATCATGCACCATATCTATGTAGATTTGTTAGTACCATAGCCTAGATTTTCAGCAGTTATACTATGTATTGTGGAAAAAAATCCCTAATGACTGCCCTCGCACCGGAAGGGCCCGGGTTGCCTTTTGAAGCTCCATCGAAGTTAATTTTGTCGAAGAGAGGGGGGGAGGGGACCAAATCAAGGGGCTGATCACCAAAGTGGAAGGGGGGGAAGGGACGGGCAGAGAGAGGGTGGCGGGAAGCATGATGCCCCAAGAGTTGAGGATCAGTAGTTCTGTAGAGTCAGTGGGTCTGTCTTCTTTGGTCCAAGGGTGAAGCTAAAGGGTTTCTTGCAGGTTTGAGTGGATGGTGAACTGGATGGTATCTAGGGTGGAGGGTAGTGAGTGAAAGACTTTCTTGTTTCTTTCTTTATAGAGTTTCCACACTATGAATCCTGGTAGTAGCTTCCAGAGTCTGTTTAGCAAATGTGGTTTGTAAGGTCCCGTTCCCCCATTTATGATTGTGTTTATGATTCTAACTTGATCTTTGTGAGTTCTTCTTAGGAGATGAGTGGCACGGTCCCAGATGACAGTGCTAATGGTGTAGTTGTTTAAGAGGTGTTCCATGGTTTCTTCGTGTTGATTGTAGAGGTGACAAATTCAAGGTCCTATGAAGCCTCTTATCCTGAGATTATCCCAGGTTAGGATCCTGTTCTATATGAGGAGCCAGAGAAAATTTGAGATTTTTGGATAGAATTTGGATATCCAGACAACAATCCATATAGGATCCTTTGACATGCATTGAAATCCTTCCTGCAGAGCATGTCCTTCCTTGATAGTGAAGTTTTCATTGGGTGAGTGCCCCCAATAAAGAATGTAAGAGTTGTTGCTAGCTCAGATTATTCTTGTTGAGGTTGCATGAGCCCAATTATGTAAGTTATAGTCCTCTGCCACCTGTAGGTCCTAATGCGTGGATTTCCAGGTTCTCCAGGTGTGGTTGTGAGGATTGGTAGCCCACATGTCTGCTACTTTGGCAGTGATTAAGTTAGGTATCTGGTTTTCATAGTGTGGAATATTTTCATTGGATTGGAGGGGTGGCATCTGTTGCCAGGAGTCATTCCAAAACCTGGCAGTCTGACCATTATGAACTTCCCAGAAGGTGTGCTCCTGAATGAGGGGATGGTTTCTCCAGGCCACATTCCAGATGTTGGAACCTTGAATTTTTTCTTGCATTCAGATCCAATGTGAATGGTGGATGTCTGGTGCATACTTGTAGTTCCAAAGCTGAGCCCATATTTCTAATGTATTTTTTATCCATCTCCACCATATGTTTTCCCCCATTGTGTTGTTGAGTTTACCAGGGTCCCTTAGACCAAGGCCTCCCAGGGATTTGAGTTTGCATAATTTGTCCCAGCTGACAAGAGTGCATTTCTTGTCTGAATTGTGGCCATGCCAGAGAAAGTTCCTCTGCAAGTTTGTGATTTTTTTTATGACTGATTGTGGGGCTACTAGAGCGATGAAAAGATAGGTCGGTATGGCTTGGAGGACATATTTGAGAAGGGTGATTCTAGCTGGGAGGTTGAGGGAGAGAAAGGTCCAGTTGTTGATTCTATTGGATATGGAAAGTAGGAGTGAGTCCCAGGATAGGTTGCAGGTTGCTGAGTCTGACAAGGGAAGGCCCAAGTATTTGGTTGAGAATGTGAAAATCAATATGGAGAGGAGATAGAGAGGTGTTGCTGGACAACCTAGGGCGTGTTGAGGAAGAAAAGCTGCGACTTTGCTAGGTTGAAGGAGGTGCTAGTGGCGTTGCTGAAGTCAAAGAGGATGGAACTGAGTTTGACAGCTTCTCGTACCATGGGGGTAATCATAAGCATGGTTTCATCGATGAATTGGCTGTGTGAAGTCATAGGTTGGAGCCCATGGAGGGGGAGGCCTTGCAAAGAGCCATTGCCTATGGAGGTTTTTAGGTAGCGCCCCAGGCCTTATACCATTATTACAAAGAGAAAAGGGGAAAGTGGATCCCCCTATCTTAGTCCTAGAGAGGGGGAGAAAGGTTGGGAGGGGGAACCATTGAATAGGATGGAGAAGAAGGTGGAGGTGATGAGATTCATTATCCAGTCAATCTAGTTGGCACTAAAACCAAAGGCCACTAGAGTTTCTCTTATGTATTTCCATCTTAATTTGTCAAAATCTTTAGAAATATCAAGTTTGAGAAGCATACCCAGTGTATGTGTGCTCTTGAGTGAGTGAATAACCTCATGGACCAGAATGACACTGTCCATTATTTGTCTTCCTTCTACATAGCCTAACTGCTCCTTTGATATTATGAAGGGGAGGGTTGTATTAAGTCTGAGAGATATAAGTTTGGATATAATTTTGTAGATTACATTGCAGAGGGATATGGGCCTGGAATTTTTCGAATTGGTGACTCTCTCCTCTTTGGGTATCAGGGTGAGAAAGCTGGCATTAAGGGCTAGGAGGACCTTACCAGAGCTACGCGATTCCTCCACCATTTTCTAGACATCTTATTTTAGCATGGGGAAACTGGAATGGAAGAATTCCATGGTGAATCCATCTGGACTAGGTGCTTTGCCTGCGGGTAGCTCCTGTATGGCCTAGTCCACTTCAGTTTGTCTTATGGGGGTCATGAGGGCCTCATTTTGTTCCTGAGTGACGAGGGTAAGAATATTGGTTGTTACTCTTCCGATGGCCTCTGTACGATCTTCTTGAAGTTCTGATAGGAGGTCGTGGTAATAATCAGTGAGCTAGTACTTCATGATATCCTGATGCGAGAGCAAGGTTGCGCCTTGGGCATTTTCTAGTTTAGTTTTGCGGTTGATGAAACGCCTGTGTATCATTGATATATGGAAAAACTTTGTGTTTTTGTCTCCCTCTTTGAGCCATTGTATTCTGGATTTTTGTCTCCAAAAGATTTCTTCCTGTCGTATACTGTCTTCCAGCTATTGTCTGATACTCTATTCCTCCTACTGTTGAAATGGGGTATATCCTCTCTGGATGGCTTGTTGTTGGAGGGCTTCACATTTTTTTTCCAATATTTTTCTCTCTTCGAAGATGTTTCCATAAAATTCCTTGTTCCACTGTCACACTTGTTGCTTGAAGTATTTGAGTTTTTGTTGAAAGCGGTACATTTTGGTTCCCTGCCTGATCTCTTCCGCACCCCACCAAAGGCAATCTATCTCATGGAAGTCAGGATGGGTGAGCCAGAACTTTTCAAACCTAAAGGGTTTGAGCTTGGAAGAAGCCATGGTGTCCACCCACAACTGAACAGGCCAGTGGTCTGAGCCCACTTTTGGGAGGATATTGGACTCTATTAGAGGACCTTCTAGGAGGAGGGTTTCAGAGAAGAGAAAACCATCAAGTCTGTAGGAAATATGTTGGGGGCCCGTGCGTTTGTTCATCCAAGTGAAGGTTCCATTTCCATTCTCTATGTCTACTAGATTATGTTATTCTAGAAGTTCCTGGAATCTTATGCTGGCTTGTTCCAATCTTTTCCTACCCCCCCTTTTTTCCTCCAGAGTGAGGATCATATTGAAATTTCTGCCCACAATCCATCTTTGATTATTGGCTAAGGATATTAGATAAGCTAATTGTTGAAGAAATATTTCTTTTTCCGGGACAGTCTATGGTCCATAGGTATTGGTGATCCATCAATCTTTGTCCTGGAGTTGAGAAACCTTGGTTCAGAATGACTGAGTTTGGATTCCAGAGGATGGGAAGGCCTCCTGCCATTCCTTTTAAGTCTAAGTTGTAAAATTTGCAGTTGCACCAGCAGATCCTGAACATTTCTTCTGTTGTTGTTCCTGCGCATTTAGTATCCTGAAGGAGAAGGATGTCTGGGTCTTCCATCTTGATGCAGTTTCATAGGGTCCTTTTCTTGGATCTTCCATTGAGGCCCCTGATGTTCCAAGTGATGAATTTCATGATTTAACAGTTGGGTGGGTGGGAGAAAGAGCTCTCTAAGAGATTTTGTATATGTCCCAAGTTGATCATATAGTTACTGGCCTCCTTGATGAGTTGTTGCACCATATTCCTGCCTCTCTTTTTACTTTCTTTTGTGTTTCTCCTTGGATCTGGGTTCATATCTCCTTTTGTTCCTAGTCTTGAGGTTTCCCCTACTGACGAGTCCAGAAAGACCTTATGTACTTTCCTCAGTTGGTCTTCTGGTATAGTTTTCAGATATTTCTTATTAAGAGCTTCTTCTAGTCTGTCTAAGTCTACTCCCGCTAAGTCTTGTTCATCCATTTCCATTGCGGTGTCTTCATCCCTTTCAGGGTTTATGCCCGTGTCTTAGGGAAGGGTAGGGTGAAACGGAGTGTGTTGTGAAGGATCCGCCCGAGGTGATCGCTTTTCCTTTCCATTGATTCCTTCTACCTCCTTTGCCTCTGGTAGGTTAGACAAATCATCAAAGGAATTGGTATTAGGGTTTTTCCGGTTGTTGATGGATGTTGTTTTCTTTTGCGCATGCTTATTGCATGTCTGAATATGTGTGAAGCCATCTTTTGGCTTCTCTTCCTCAGTTGGCTTGTGGGGAGCATTGAGGGGACAATATATAAAGAGATGCACATGCTTGTGGCATTTTCTGCATTTGAAAGGTATATGTTTGTAGTCTATAGTTTGTGCCCACTCCTCATCCTGATACTCTAGGGTTATCGTGCTTGGGAGGGCTTTAGATATATCCATATAGACACAGATTCTGGCATAGGAGGTATACTTCCTATGCTTGGTGGCCTTTGAGGACTTGACATGTTTGCCTAGCGTGTTACCTATGCCTGATAAAATTTCTTCAAGCCAGAACTCTTGGGGTAGGGAGTAGAGGCAGATCCATACTAGGGCATATGTGAAGTTCTCCTTCTCTGGGAAGAAGCATTCATTCCAGAATCTCAGATATAGTCCTGTCGAGTTGTACAAGTAGAGGCCCCCTTCGAATACCCTATCTTTGTCCTCTAGATTGTAGAATACGACTGTAAAGAAACCCTTGGAGCTTAGTTGGAGCTCATAGTCTCCCTTGGGCTTCCACCAGGCTTTGATCCAGTGAGCTAGGTCTCTCTCTGAGGGAAAAAGGCCTAGGAATTTACCTATGAGGGCGTGTTCCCTCATAAACTGGGTGTGATCACCTATTCAGTTGATTTTTATGGTGTATCATGGTGCCTTCGGGGCCTGCGGTATGCATTTTCCTGGTGTCCAAGCTCAAGAAGCTTTTGGATGAGAGGTCTTTGCATCCATGCTCGTGCATGTTCTTCCTTGCATTTTGTATTGCATGTACTGATCTCGTAGGTGTTGAGGAGGTTCGAAATAAGGTCTACATGCACGGATGTTCTGCGGGTCGTTCTCCACCATGTTCTGATAGGAGGGGGCTTCCACCCCCCCTTTAGCTGACATGATGCTGGACTGGTCAGAGGCTTGATGCAGACCACCTCAGATGGTTGCAAGAGTGATCAATGAGGAGGACGGGGGAGATCATGATTGCATGAATCCCTAGGTGCAGAGCACGGCCATCACTCATAGATTGCAAATATCGTAACTATTGATGGTTTTTTTGAATCTTTTTTATTTTAGATATTTTTTTAAAATATTTTTTTGAATTTGGTTTATTTTAAAGATTTTTTGTGTAATTTTTTAGTTTTTTCTCTCATATATTTTTCTTATATGTTTCAAGGGTTTTTATATTATTCATTTCTACAAAAAAAATAAAAATTAAATAATTGTTTTCGAGGGATTTTTTTTTTTTCATTTCTTTTTAGTTTTTTTCCGCCTTTTTTTAAATGTTTTTATTTATTTAGGTTTTGAATATATATATTTTTTATTCATTAAAAAAATTGTGAATATTTTCTCATTTCTCTTTATTTATTTTTTAATGTAAATTAAAAAAAAAAATTTAAATAAATTTTCAAGTGACCATTTAGGATTCAATTTTTGGGTTTCTATTTGTATAGGGATATGATATCAAAGCCATAGATTCAATTAGGTTGTAATTAGCTATAATTTTAATTAGGTTGTCACTTTTTATTTATGTGTTTTTTTAAGGTTTTTTTGAGCAACTATTTGTTTTTTTAAGGCCATGCTTGAAAAATGTTGTAATTTTGACCTGGTTAAAAAAGATGGTGCTACCAGTAGCACTACTTTTTTATTTGGGTATTGATTTTCATGTTTTTTATGCAAAAATATGGGTTTTAAGGGCTAGAGTTCTTGTTTTGAAGTCACAGTTCTCGTTAAGTCAGTAACTGTGTTTTTATTTATCCCACATCTATTGGTGAATAATTGTCATACATGTTTATAAGAAAAATGCATCCCCATATAATTTTTGCATGAAATAGAGAGAACTATGGATCCCTGCGTAGCTTATGCACAATGTAACTTTTGGTTTCCATGTCATCACTTATTCATCATGCCAAGACACTTTCCCAGTCATTTCTGTGTCCAATAAATATCATCGAAGTGTCACCTGGTGGTAGGTACACCTCACTACCACATGTCCCAATGTGATAGGTCCAGTTCACTTCCATGTGCCACCAAAGGATATGCCCACCTTGCTACCACATATCCTGATATGGTAGCTCCATGTCATTTCCACATGTCCCAATATGCCAAAGTAGGGGGAAAGGGATAAAACTTAAGACTATAATGAATAATTATATGAAATAATAAAATCAGAACTTAGGTAAATGAAAAAGTAGGTTAATGTGTCTTGGTAAAACTTAGTAAAATCGTAGTAAAATTTCTAAGTCATGTGGCTACAATTTGGGTTGACTAATTCATGAGGGTGAAATTTGGGTCATGCCAAAAAAAAACAAATAAAAACAACTATGTACACCTTGATTTCTTAAACTGACCTTCCATGTATTTAAACCTGCTAGTAGTAGAGTGGGTTTTCATGTTGTCTAGAGAAATATGAGATGGTTTATGGGCACCCTTCATGGGTGATTTCACTGAAAAAGGTTGTTGGGTCCTTGGGACAAGGGAGTGTTAGGTGCAATAACTCTTTGATATACATGTAGGGTCTAATAGTAGTACTTGGCCCAATATCTTAGGGAACTAGCTAAGAAGTATAAATTATTCCCTTAGTCGTACTACTTGAATACCTACGTAATATAGAATGATCTCCCTGAGTGTTGTTCTTAGTGTACTATAGAAACAATATAGCCATTTGGTTCATATAAATCTTGCTTCCAGTGCACCTAGGGGACTTCCTATATACCCAAGGATAGTTGTGGAAGTGATATTCTATATATAGGTATTTTTTGGTGTGTTACTAATTTAAGGGGAACTAATAAGGGTTATTGATGCAGACCCCCGAACCCTCAGGCCAAGATATTCTCAAGATCGTTCTAAATTCCACTTGAGCCGAAGTGGGTCCTTCGATTCTCGTTGGAATCTCCAACGAATCCACAATTCCTTTGTAGCACTCGCCCTATGTGTATTAACTCCAGGTGAGAGCCTTACACTTCCATATGACCACGATCGATTCCTTACCTAGGCGTCTCTCACAACTCGAAAGTTCATGAGTCGAAGACCCTTAGCTTCTCCTTCTATCTACGCCGATACTCGAGATGTGATGGGTCAACTATGGGTTGACTCCTTAAGCACACTGAGTACACACCACCTATCAACCTTGCAGTACCCACCTAATAGATGTGTCGCACGTTCACACGAGCCCTCGACACTTCGCGACTTCTGCAGTCGAAAGTGAATCCTCCCCACTGAAAAAATCATGATACACGATAACTCGTTGGGGTTCTGATCCAATGGATCCTTCGTTTCTGGATTCAACGGTTCAGATCCCCTCGCAACTCAAAAGTTTGTGCAACCAAAGAATTTGGTCCTCCCTCTGAACTTACGAAACACGAGTTCGAGAACTGATCCAATAGCTTGAATTGACCATGAGCAATGATCCTCGTTCATCCTTGGGACCAACTTGATGGTTCGTCCAACCCCTATCCACCTTGCAACTTCTCTATATCCTACAGTCCTTGCAACCTAGCGAATTCTCCATGGAGAATTCTGACCATTCAATTCCTTTCTCGATGGATTCTTAGAGATGAATCTACGTTCTCCCTCCTAAACTTAGCTCCTACAAAGAAACTTCACTCTGTCTCCCTTTGAACACTTCAAAGGTGCTAACCCTTCTGGGCTTTCACTTGAAAACTCAAGTCTCCAAAGGGGCTCCTACACACACTCCTTGCGACAGTCTTTCAAATAATCTTGGGTATTCGATCTCTTGACCCTATGCACTTTCTGTAGCAACAGTCTTTCACTTTTCAAACTTAGTCAATAAATTATGAGGTCTTGACCAGTCTGCGCACACCTTTCATGAATTCTTTGCTTCACCTTCACTTCTATTGGAATGAGAACAACAGTATCTCTCCTGAGATTTCTGAGATAGACACAGAATCCTTGTCGATGCACAACTTATGTACATTTCACTGTACTCCTTGCAGGAACTCTCACTCAGGAAGAGAAACAATTGAAACTCATTCTCTTTCTCTCTCAGCCTTCATACATTCAACATGAAATCATATGTTCAACACAGCATAACAACTAATGCAATACAGAGAGAATAAAATGACTGTAAACATACTATTCATCAATAGTAAACAGAAAGCATCATAACACCGTGAATCTAATTCAAATCTTCTTATATTAATTCAAAGCCATGTACATGGGTGCTTCTTTACAACTCTTTGCTACAACTCTCTCCTTCTTCTCTTCTATGCTATGTTACAATTGATTCTCATAATGCAAATATGAGGGTGTCTATATCCGTTTTCCTCCTATGCTCCTAAAATTGTCTAATCTAATTAATCAAAGATACCTACTTTCATTAACTGGGCTTAAATGCCTTTTACATTTACAAATGAGAACAAATCGCTCCAGATCTGTTACATCGTCTATACATAAATGAAAGTACACCTCCTTTAACTATTACATTAATATTTGCGCATTTATTTTCAAAACATGAAAAATGCGTTGGCGCTTGTCCCAGTTGGCTTCCGCCTTCACGCTCGCTTGGCTGCTTATGATTCTCCTGCATCATACTCCCTCGTTTGAAAATATTGCACGGTCTCTCCATGCTTCTTAAATTCTACTTCATCCTCCCAACTGGCATCTTCAACTGGATGTCCCTTCCATTTGACCAAGTATTCAAAATACTCTTTCCTCCTGGTCTTCCTGTTGACTCTCTTGTCAATTATACTTTCCATCTGTGGCTTTTCAGCTATAGGAATTTTTTTAGTCCATTGAACCTCTGTCTGTTCACCCTTTTCTCCTACTTCTTCATCTTTGTAAGAGTACAAATCTGAAATGTTGAATATCGGTGAAATTACGATCCCATTGGGTAATTCAATCTCATATGCGTTTGCCCCAAATTTCTTTATGACCCTGCATGGTCCAATATTTTTCATCTTCAGTTTTTTATACATTCCCCTTGGGAACCTCTCCTTCCTCATATGTGCAAGAATCAGATCAGTAAATTCAAATTGAATTTCTCTTCTGTGTTGATATGCTATGTGCTTGTACTCTTGACTTGAACTATGCAATCGTTCCTTAACATGGCTATGAAGCTCCTTCATTGCTTCTGCAAAGTCCTCTGCACTAGAACTTCTGAATTCAACTTGTTCTAAATCTTTCAATTCAGAAAATCCTCTTAGTTGCATTTCATATACAATCTAGAATGAACTCTTCCCTGTGCTTCTGTTAATTGAATCATTGTAAGCAAATTCCGCCTGTGGCAGAATGTGATCCCACTGACTGTGGTGTTCAGTCACTAGGATCCTCAGCAAATATCCCAAGCTCTTGTTCACAACTTATGTCTACCCATTTGTCTAAGGATGATATGTTGATATAAAAGACAAACTTGTCCCCATCTTCTTCCATAAGGTCCTCCAGAAATTTCCCACAAACTTGGTATCTCGATCATAAACTATACTCTTTGGCAAGTCGTGAAGTCTGAGGACTTCTTTGAAAAACAAGTTCGCAATATGAGTTGCGTTGCTGGTTTTCTGGCATGGTATGAAATGTTCCATCTTAGAGAATATGTCTACCACCACAAAGATTGCATCATATCCTCTTTGTGTCCTTGGTAGTCCCAATATAAAATCCATGCTCACTGCATCCTACGACCCTTCTGGTGTGGGTAATGGATGGTATAACCCTGTGTTCTGCCTTCTTCCTTTTGTGTGCTGAAAAATTCTACATCTGTCCACAAATCTATTGACATATGTTGTCATCCCTGGCCAAAAATATGAGCCATTCAATTTTGATAATGTCTTATCATGACCGAAGTGTCAGGCCATTCCTCCATTGTGTTTTTATTTCAGCAGATTCTCCCTCATGGAGAATTTTGGAATACATAACTGATTGCCCTTGAATAGCAATCCATCCTAGATCATATATTTGGTCCACTGGCTTCTATCCCTAAGAATTGGATTCTCAGATGCCTCATACGCCTCTTTAAAATCTGGATCATCTCTGTACATTTCTTTGAGGTTATCAAAACCCAAAGTCTTGACTCTCAATTCCTGCATAAGCAAACATTTCCTGCTCAAAGAATCAACAAATTTGTTAGTAGTTCCAGAAATATGTTTAATCACAAAAGTAAAACTTTGCATGTATTAAACCCATTTTGTATGCTTTTGGTTCAACTTCTCCTGTTGAATCACAAATTGTAAAGCATGATTATCAATGTACGAAACAAACTCTTTAGGAACCAAATAGTGTCTCCATTTCTTCAACGCTTGTATGACCACATAGAACTCTTTATCATATGTGGAGTACTCAACCTTCACTTCATTCAGTTTTTCACTGAAGTATGCGATCAGTCTATCATCTTGGCTCAAGATCGCTCCAATTGCAAATCCACTAGCGTCACACTTGATCTGAAATGTCTTGCTGAAATCTGGAAAAACCAAAATTGGTTGTCCAGTGATCTTTTACTTCAGCAGATTGAAACTCTTCTCTGCTTCGTCTGTCTAGTGAAAAGATTTATGTCTTTTCTTCACCATATCCATCATCGGTGTGCTAATTCCATTGAAATTTTGAATTAATTTCCTGTAGAAACTAGCCAATCCATGGAAGATTTGAACTTCAAATACACTCTTCGGCGATGGCCAATTATTAATCGCATTCACATTTTCCGGATCCATCTTCAACTCATTTGCAGAAATAACAAAACCCAAATAAATGAGTTATGTCCTCATAAATGATGATTTCTTCACATTAGTCAACAATTTCTCTTGATGTAATCTCTTCATCACTGCAGCTAAATGCTTCAAGTGCTCTGCTTCTATTCTTCTCAAAATAATATATTGTCAAGATATACAATGACGAATTTCCCAATGAAATCCTTCAGGACTTCGTTCATCAATCTCATGAAAGTATTGGGCGCATTCGTTAAGCCGAATGGAATGACAATCCATTCATATAGCCCTTCATTTGTCTTGAATGTTGTCTTCCATTCATCACCTTCTCTCATTCGAATTTGATGATATCCGCTTTTCAAATCAAACTTTGAGAAAAACTTTGCTCCACTCAAGCAATCCATCAAGTCATCCATCCTTGGCAATGGAAATCTGTATCTGATGGTAATATTATTGATTGCTATTGAATATGTACACATCCTCCAGCCTCCATCTTTCTTTGGGATGAGCACTGTTGGAACAATGCATGGAGTCAAGCTTTCTCAAATCAATCCTTTGCCCATTAAGTCTTGGAACTGCCTCTTGACTTATTTATTTTCCTACGACGTTAATATATACACTGCTTTGTTTGGTAAACTAGCTCCAAGTATAAGATCAATGTGATGGCTTATACTCCTTATCGATGGCAACGAACAAGGTAGTTCGTCAAGTACTATATCAACAAACTCTTCCAACAACTTCTAGATTTCCTTTGGTAAATAATCCACTCTCGTACTAGTTAAAACAATTATGGGCTTCTTGACCACAATACATTGTGTGTCTTCCGTCTTCTTAACCTCATTAAGAAGTCCCTTCCCATTCATGAGAAGTACATTGTTTCTCACCTCTGGTTTCACTTCTTTATCCTTAATCGACAACAACATGTGAGTTCTCCCATTTTTCTCCAGGGTGTATGTGTTATTTCTTCCATCATGAATCACATTTCTGTCATATTTCCATGGTCTACCCAGCAATAGATGACAAACATCCATGGGAATGACATCACACAATATTTCATCCTTATATCCTCCTATTTTAAATTAAACTAAACATTGTTTAGTGACATTTACCCGATGTCCTTTTTGTAGCCATGAAACTCTGTATGGGATCGGATGTATGACAGTCTCCAACTCCAGATTTTATACCATCTCTGTAGAAACGAGATTGTCTGTGCTACCTCTATCCACTATGACTTTGCATACACTGTCTTTGGTTTTGCATGTAGTCCCAAACCATTTGTTCCTTTGGGCTGGGTTCTCTGCCTCCTTCTTTGGCGTTAAGAGAACTTTCCTTATCATTAAAGATCTTCCACCCTCACCATATTCTACCTCAACATTCCATCCTTGTGCTTTGGTAATGTGAGTTTCACCACCTTCATTCTTCCTATCTGGACACTCATAATATTTATGTCTATTTTTTCCACAGATAAAACATTTCACTTCACCACCTCTACCTCTTCCTCTTCCTCTGGCTCGAGGAAAAGTGTTTCTATTATCATACTACCCTTTCTGTGAGCTTCCACCTCTCTCAGTTTGAGGTTGAGGTTTCTTCCCCTATTCTCTAGATTTATGAATTCTGTCTTCGGCAATTATTTTGCCTCTAGCTAGACTTCTACAACAACCTCTTTGACCTTGCTTCTGGCTCATCTTCTCTTAAGCTTTCAGAGCCATATGATAAGCATATTCCATGTTCTGAAGGATCATCATGCTCATCTCATCTTGAATGTCATATCGTAGACCATTCATGTACCTGGAAACCTTTTCATCATCATTTTTCAGATGACCTGCTCTGATGTTTATCTTGTAGAATTCTTTAGTGTATTCTTTCACCGACATCAACTTCTATCTCAAATTGTTTATTCTCCGAAATAGAGTGATTTGATAATCCTTGAGTATGAATTTCACTTTCATCTTCGCAACCATTCTATCCCAACTTTTGATCTTCTTCTTTCCTTTGCAACATCTGTCAGCCTGCAGTTCATCCCACCATAATGCTGCATGCCCTTTAAGTCTAGTGACAACATGTTTTACTTTCGTGTCCTCCTCGACATCCTCATAGTCAAAGTACTTATCTAGAGCTCTAATCTAGTCTAGAAGCTATTCAACATCTAGGTTTCCTTCATATACTGGAATGTCCATTTTCACTCAAGCACCTATCCTTGAAACAACCTTGAATATGCGTTCTTCGGTTGCATCTTCAGCTGCAACTTCTTCTCCTTTGGCTTCATTTTCACTTTCATCTTCTCTGATATCCCCAACGTTAACTGTGCACCTCTGTGTTGTCTCCATGGCATCAAGCCTAGCACGTAATTTGCGCATTTCCATTTCCATTGTTGGATCGAGTAATTGCCTATCTCTCCTCCATGGTGTAATAGCTATAAAAATTCTCTCTCTGCTACAGGAAGCAAAGAACTCTTTCTGTGCTATGATACCACTTGACGCAGACCCACGAACCCTCAGGCCGAGATCTGCTCAGGATCATTCTAAATTCCCCTTGAGCTGAAACAGCTCCTTCGATTCTCATTGGAATATCCAACGAATCCACAGGTCCTTTGTAGCACTCGCCCTATGTGTATTAACTCCAGGCGCAAGCCTTAAACTTCCATATGACCACAATCGGTTCGTTACCTAGGCATCTCTCACAACTGAGAAGTTTGTGAGTCGAAGACCCTCAGCTTCTCCTTCTCCCTACATTGATACCCGAGATTCGATGGGTTAACTATGGGTTGATTCCTTAAACACGATGAGTACACAACACCTATCAACCTTGCAGTCCCCACTTGACAGATTTGTCACACGTTCACACGAGCCCTTGACTCTGGGAACTTCGCAACTTCTGCAGTGGAAAGTGACTCCTCCCCACTGGTGAACTCATGATACATGAGAACTCCATAGGGTTCTGATCCAACAGCTCCTCCGTGTCTATATTCAATGGTTCAGATCCCCTCACAACTCAGAAGTTCACCCAACCAAAGAATTTGGTCTGCCCTCCAACTTACGAAACCTGAGTTCAAGAACTGATCTAATAGCTTTAACTGACCATGATCAACGATCCTCGCTGATCCTTGGGACCAAATTGATGGTTCATCCAACCCCTATCCACCTTGCAACTTTTCTAGATCCTATGGTCCTCACAACCTCGCGAGTTATCCACGGAGAATTCGGACCGTTCAATTCCTTTCTCGATGGCTTCTTTGAGATGAATCTGTGTTATCCCTCCTAAATTTATCTCCTGCAAAGAAACTTCACTCTATCTCCCTTTGAACACTTCAAAGGCGCTAACCCTTCCAGGATTTCACTTAAAAACTCAAGTATCCAAAGGGGCTTCTGCATGAACTCCTTGAGGCACTCTTTCAAATACTCATGGGTATTCGGTCTCTCGACCCTATGCACCTTTTGTAGTAGTAGTCTTTCACTTTTCAACATTAGTCAATAAATTCTAAGGTATCGACCATCCTGCACACACCTTGCATGACTTCTGTGCTTAACCTTCACTTCTGTTGGAATGAGAACAATGGTATCTCTCTTGAGATTTTTGAGATAGAATCAAAATCCTTGCTGATGCACACCTTGCGTACATTTCACTGCACTCCTTGTAGGAACTCTCACTCAGGAAGAGAAAAAATTGAAACTCATTCTCTTTCTCTCTCAGAATTCATACATTCAACATGAAATCATACGTTCAATACAACATAACAACTAATTCAATATAGAGAGAATAATTCATCAATAGTAAACAGAAAACATCATAACACCATGAATATGATTCAAAGCTTCTTATATTAATTCAAAGCCCTGTACATGGGTGCTTCTTTACAACTCTCTTCTACAGCTCTCTCCTTCTTCTCTTCTATTCTATGTTACAATTGATTCTCATAATACAAAGATGAGGGTGTCTATATCCATTTTCCCTCCTATGATCCTAAAACTATCTAATCTAATTATTCAAAGTTACCTACTTTCATTAACTGGGCTTAAATGCCTTTTACATTTAAAAATGAGAACAAATTGCTCCAGATTTGTCACATCATCTATACATAAATGCAAGTATGCCTCCTTTAACTTTTACATTAATATTTGCGCATTCGTTTTCAAAACATGAAAAACATGAAAAATGTGTTGGCTCTTGTCCCAGCTAGATTCTTCCTTCATGCTCGCTTGGCTATTTACAATGCTCCTACATCAGTTACAAGGGTTTCCAGCAATGTGATTCCACTTTTATTTCATGCATGTATTCTTCCCCTACCATAGTTTTACTCATTGAAGGATAGCTCACTGTGTTCCTTTAATTCACCAATTTGTTTTTTCTAAAAACGATATTATGAGCTTTATAACCTAATAAAAGTCTCTGAATATCACCAAAAATTAACTTGTGCAAGGTAGGGTTTGAGGCCAAAAACGTAAAATGACCATAAATTATTTTATACTTCTCATAATGGATATTATGACCCAAATTATGAAATTTCATGGATCCTCTAGATCTACTAGAACTTGTTTGATTTAAATATGTGTTATTTATAAAAATATATCCAATCTATGAAATTTGTGTCCTTCCCGAAAACCGAAAAAAAACAAAAAAAAAACCTTTAAAAGGATTGATTTTAAATCAATAGTATATCCACTTCTTGAACATTTTTTTTTGTAGAGTTGTTTTTGGAAATTATGTGTGTGCAACATAAATTCATATATTAATGCAGGTTTCCAATTATGAACATAATGTTTCATAAATCAACCTGGATTTTCTTATCCTCTTTTTTCTATCAAAATGAAAAAATGAAAAACAATCCCATTTTGTGCCGAACATTTCTCTCATTCATGTCGAAAAAAGAGCTTTGACACAACTTTTAGTGTCATTAAATAAAAAATTATAGAGAAATAACACAAAAATTTAGTTTAAATCAATGATATATCCACTTCTTGAACATTTTTTTGTAGGATTGTTTTTGGAAATTATGTATTATTGCAACATAAATTCATATATTAGTCTGGAGTTTCCAAATTATGAACATAATGTTTCATAAATCAACCTGGATTTTCTTATCCTCTGTTTTTCTATCAAAAATGAAAAAAAATGAAAAACAATCCCATTTTGTGCCGAACATTTCTCTCATTCATGTCGAAAAAAGAGCTTTGACACAACTTTTAGTGTCATTAAATAAAAAATTATAGAGAAATAACACAAAATTTAGTGCAAAACCTAAGAACACAAAAAAATAATAATATAAACCATAAGAAAAATCTCTTTCATAATAAAAAATAGATAGTGATGTTCACTTGCTTCTTCAAAGGGAAAAAATACAAGAGAGATGCTCCAAATACAACATAAATTCTTGGAAAACCATTATATAACCTTCTACTCAATATATAGATATGCATATAGAATATTAACTACCTATGGGCCCCATTATAATGAGGTCGAAC
>SNQJ01S0067036.1:24490-41680 GCA_010110895.2 Picea sitchensis | reverse complement strand
TGTAAACATACTATTCATCAATAGTAAACAGAAAGCATCATAACACCGTGAATCTAATTCAAATCTTCTTATATTAATTCAAAGCCCTGTACATGGGTGCTTCTTTACAACTCTTTGCTACAACTCTCTCCTTCTTCTCTTCTATGTTATGATACAATTGATTCTCATAATACAAATATGAGGGTGTCTATATCCGTTTTCCCTCCTATGCTCCTAAAATTGTCTAATCTAATTAATCAAAGATACCTACTTTCATTAACTGGGCTTAAATGCCTTTTACATTTACAAATGAGAACAAATCGCTCCAGATCTGTCACATCGTCTATACATAAATGAAAGTACGCCTCCTTTAACTGTTACATTAATATTTGCACATTCATTTTCAAAACATTTCAAAACATGAAAAATGTGTTGGCGCTTGTCCCAGCTAGCTTCTGCCTTCATGCTCGCTTGGCTGCTTACGATTCTCCTGCATCATACTCCCTCGTTTGAAAATATTGCACGGTCTTTCCATGCTTCTTAACTTCTACTTAATCCTCCCAACTGGCATCTTCAACTGGATGTCCCTTCCATTTGACCAAGTATTCAAAATACTCTTTCCTCCTGGTCTTCCTACTGACTCTCTTGTCAATTATACTTTCCATCTGTGGCTTTTTAGCTATAGGCATTTTTTTAGTCCATTGAACCTCTGTCTGTTCATCCTTTTCTCCTACTTCTTCATCTTTATAAGAGTACAAATCTGAAATGTTGAATATGGGTTAAATTCCAATCCCATCGGGTAATTCAATCTCATATGTGTTTGCCCCAAATTTCTTTATGGCCCTGCATGGTCCAATCTTTTTCATCTTCAGTTTTTTATACGTTCCCCTTGGGAACCTCTCCTTCCTCAGATGTGCAAGAATCAGATCACCAACTTCAAATTGAAGTTCTCGCCTATGTTGATATGCTCTGTGCTTGTACTCTTGACTTGAACTATGCAATCGTTACTTAACATGGATGTGAATCTCCTTCACTACTTCTGCAAAGTCCTCTACACTAGCACTTCTGAATTCAACTTGTCTTGAATCCTTCAATTCAGAAAATCCCCTTAGCTGCATTTCATATACAATCTAGAATGGACTCTTCCCTGTTCTTCTGTTAATTGAATCATTGTAAGCAAATTCTGCCTGTGGCAGAATGTGATCCCACTAACTGTGGTGTTCAGTCACTAGGATCCTCAGCAGATCTCCCAAGCTCATGTTCACAACTTATGTCTACCCATCTGTCTAAGGATGATATGCTGATCTAAAAGACAAACTTGTCCCCATATTCTTCCATAAGGTCCTCCAGAAATTTCCCACAAACTTGGTATCTCGATCATAAACCATACTCTTTGGCAAGTCGTGAAGTTTGAGGACTTCTTTGAAAAACAGGTTCGTAATATGAGTTGCGTTGCTGGTTTTCTGGCATGGTATGAAATGTTCCATCTTAGAGAATATGTCTACCACCACAAAGATTGCATCATATCCTCTTTGTGTCCTTGGTAGTCCCAATATAAAATCCATGCTCACTCCGTCCTACGACCTTTCTGGTGTGGGTAATGGATGGTATAACCCTGTGTTCTACCTTCCTCCTTTTATGTGCTGACAAATTCTACATCTTTCCACAAATCTATTGACATTTGTTGTCATACCTGGCCAAAAATATGAGCCATTCAATTTTGAGAACGTCTTATCATGACCGAAGTGTCAGGCCATTCCTCCATTGTGTTTTTATTTCAGCATATTCTCCCTCATGGATCATTTTGGAATACATAACTGATTGCCCTTGAATAGTAATCCATCCTGGATCATATATTCGGTCCACTAGCTTTTTTCCCTAAGAATTGGATTCTCAGATGCCTCATACGCCTCTTTAAAATCTAGATCATCTCTGTACATTTCTTTGAGGTTATCAAAACCCAAAGTCTTGAATCTCAATTCCTGCATAAGAAAACATTTCCTGCTCAAAGCATCAACAAATTTGTTAGTAGTTCCAGAAATATGTTTAATCACAAAAGTAAAATTCTGCATGTATTAAACCCATTTTTCATGCTTTTGGTTCAACTTCTCCTGTTGAATCACGAATTGTAAAGCATGATTATCAATGTACAAAACAAACTCTTTAGGAACCAAATAGTGTCTCCATTTCTTCAACGCTTGTATGACCACATAGAACTCTTTATCATATGTGGAGTACTCAACCTTCACTTCATTCAGTTTTTCACTGAAGTATGCGATCGGTCTATCATCTTGGCTCAAGATCGCTCCAATTGCAAATCCACTAGCATCACACTTGATCTGAAATGTCTTGCTGAAATCTGGAAAAACCAAAATTGGTTGTCTAGTGATCTTTTACTTTAGCAGATTGAAACTCTTCTCTGCTTCGTCTGTCCAGTGAAAAGATTTATGTCTTTTCTTCACCATATCCATCATCGGTGCGCTAATTCCATTGAAATTTTGAATGAATTTCCTGTAGAAACTAGCCAATCCATGGAAGATTTGAACTTCAAATACACTCTTCGGCGATGGCCAATTATTAATCGCATTCACATTTTCCGAATCCATCTTCAACTCATTTGCAGAGATAACAAAACCCAAATAAATGAGGCATGTCCTCATAAATGATGATTTCTTCACATTAGTCAACAATTTCTCTTGCTGTAATCTCTTCATCACTGCAGCTAAATGCTTCAAGTGCTCTGCTTCTATTCTGCTCAAAATTAATATATCGTCAAGATATACAATGACGAATTTCCCAATGAAATCCTTCACGACTTCATTCATCAATCTCATGAAAGTACTGGGCGCATTCGTTAAGCCAAATTAAATGACAATCCATTCATATAGCCCTTCATTTGTCTTGAATGTTGTCTTCCATTCATCACCTTCTCTCATTCGAATTTGATGATATCCTCTTTTCAAATCAAACTTTGAGAAAAACTTTGCTCCACTCAAGCAATCCATCAAGTCATCCATCCTTGGCAATGGAAATCTGTATCTGATGGTAATATTATTGATTTCTATTGAATCTCTACACATCCTCCAGCCTCCATCTTTCTTTGGGATGAGCATTTTTGGAACAATGCATGGAGTCAATCTTTCTCAAATCAATCCTTTGTCCATTAAGTCCTGGAACTGCCTCTTGACTTCTTTATTTTCCTACGGCATTAATATATACAATGCTTTGTTTGGTAAATTGGCTCCAAGTATAAGATCAATGTGATGGCTTATACTCCTGATCGGTGGCAATGAACAAGGTAGTTCATCAAGTACTATATCAACAAACTCTTCCAACAAATTCTGTATTTCCTCTGGTAAATCATCCACTCTCGTACTGGTTAAAACAATTATGGGATTCTTGACCACAATACATTGTGTGTCTTCCCTCTTCTTAACCTCATTAAGAAGTCCCTTCACATTCATGAGAAGTACATTGTTTCTCACCTCTGGTTTCACTTCTTTATCCTTAATCGATAACAACATGTGAGCTCTCCCATTTTTCTCCAGGGTGTATGTGTTTTTTCTTCCATCATGAATCACATTTCTGTCATATTTCCATGGTCTACCCAGCAATAGATGAAAAACATCCATGGGAATGACATCACACAATATTTCATCCTTATATCCTCCTATTTTAAATTCAACTAAACATTGTTTAGTGACATTTACCCGATGTCCATTTTGTAGCCATGAAACTCTGTATGGGCTCAAATGTATGACAGTCTCCAACTCCAGCTTTTATACCATCTCTATAGAAACGAGATTGTTTGTGCTACCGCTATCCACTATGACTTTGCATACGCTGTCTTTGGTTTTGCAGGCAGTCCCAAACTGTTTGTTCCTTTGGGCTGGGTTCTCTGCCTCCTTCTTTGGCGTTAAGAGAACTTTCCTTATCATTAAAGATCTTCCACCCTCACCATCTTCTACCTCAACATTCCATCCTTATGCTTTGGTAATGTGAGTTTCACCACCTTCATTCTTCCTATCTGAACACTCATAAGATTTATGTCTATTTTTTCCACAGACAAAACATTTCACTTCACCACCTCTACCTCTTCCTCTTCCTCTGGCTCGAGGAAAAGTGTTTCTATTAGAATACTGCCCTCTCTGTGAGCTTCCACATCTCTCAGTTTGAGGTTGAGTTTTCTTCCCATGTTCTCTAGATTTATGAGTTCTGTCTTCAGCAATTATTTTGCCTCTGCCTAGACTTCTACCCCAGCCTCTTTGACCTTGCTTCTGTCTCATCTTCTCTTCAAGTTTCAGAGCCATATGATAAGCATATTCCATGTTCTGAAGGATCATCGTGCTCATCTCATATTGAATGTCATATCATAGACCATTCATGTACCTGGAAACCTTTTCATCATCATTTTTCAGATGACCTGCTCTGATGTTTATCTTGTAGAATTCTTTAGTGTATTCTTTCACCGACATCAGCTTCTGTCTCAAATTGTTCATTCTCTGAAATAGAGTGATTTGATAATCCTTGGGTATGAATTTCACTTTCATCTTCGCAACCATTCTATCCCAACTTTTGATCTTCTTCTTGCCTTTGCAACATCTGTCAGCCTGTAGTTCATCCCACCATAATGTTGCATGCCCTTTAAGTCTAGTGACAACATGTTTTACTTTCCTGTCCTCCTCGACATCCTCATAGTCGAAGTACTTATCTAGATCTCTAATCTAGTCTAGAATCTATTCAACATCTAGGTTTCCTTCATATACTGGAATGTCCATTTTCACTTAGGCACCTATCCTTGAAACAACCTTGAATATGCATTCTTCGGCTGCATCTTCAGCTGCAACTTCTTCTCCTTCGGCTTCATTTTCACTTTCATATTCTCTGATATCCCCAACGTTAACTGTGCACCTCTGTGTTGTCTCCATGGCATCAAGCCTAGCACGTAATTCGCGCATTTCCCTTTCCATTGTTGGATCGGGTAATTGCCTATCTCTCCTCCTTGGTGGCATGGCTATAAAAATTCTCTCTATGCTACAGGAAGAAAAGAACTCTTTATGTTCTCTGATACCACTTGACGCAGACCCCCGAACCCTCAGGCCGAGATCTTCTTAGGATCATTCTAAATCCCCCTTGAGCCAAAACAGCTCCTTCGATTCTCATTGGAATCTCCAACGAATCCACAGGTCCTTTGTAGCACTCGCCCTATGTGTATTAACTCCAAGCGCAAGCCTTACACTTCCATATGACCACGATCGGTTCGTTACCTAGGCATCTCTCGCAACTGAGAAGTTTGTGAGTCGAATACCCTCAGCTTCTCCTTCTCCCTACGTCAATACCCGAGATTCGATGGGTCAACTATGGGTTGATTCCTTAAACACGATGAGTACACACCACCTGTCAACCTTGCGGTCCCCACTTGATAGATGTGTCACACGTTCACACGAGCCCTCGACTATAGGCACTTCGCAACTTCTGCAGTGGAAAGTGACTCCTCCCCACTGGTGAACTCATGATACACGAGAACTCCATAGGGTTCTGATCCAACAGCTCCTCTATGTCTGGATTCAACGGTTCAGATCCCCTCACAACTTAGAAGTTCGCGCAACCAAAGAATTTGGTCTTCCCTCCAACTTACGAAACCTGAGTTCAAGAACTGATCTAATAGATTTAACTGACCACGATCAATGATCCTCGCTAATCCTTGGGACCAAATTGATGGTTCATCCAACCCCTATCCACCTTGCAACTTCTCTAGATCCCATGGTCCTCACAACCTCGCGAGTTATCCACGGAGAATTCTGACCGTTCAATTCCTTTCTCGATGGCTTCTTTGAGATGAATCTGCATTCTCCCTCCTAAACTTATCTCCTGCAAAGAAACTTCACTCTGTCTCCCTTTGAACACTTCAAAGGCGCTAACCCTTCTGGGATTTCACTTAAAAACTCAAGTATCCAAAGGGGCTCCTGCATGAACTCCTTGAGGCACTCTTTCAAATACTCCTGGGTATTCGGTCTCTCGACCCTATGCACCTTCGGCAGTAGCAGGCTCTCACTTTTCAACATTAGTCGATAAATTCTAAGGTCTCGACCATCCTGCACACACCTTGCATGACTTCTGTGCTTAACCTTCACTTATGTTGGAATGAGAACAATGGTATCTCTCTTGAGCTTTCTGAGATAGAATCAGAATCCTTGTTGACGCACACTGTGCGTACATTTCACTGCACTCCTTGCAAAAACTCTCACTCAGGAAGAGAAACAATTGAAACTCATTCTCTTTCTCTCTCAGAATTCATACATTCAACATGAAATCATATGTTCAATACAACATAACAACTAATGCAATATAGAGAGAATAATTCATCAATAGTAAACAGAAAACATCATAACACCATGAATATGATTCAAAGCTTCTTATATTAATTCAAAGCCTTGTACATGGGTTCTTCTTTACAACTCTCTACTACAACTCTCTCCTTCTTCTCTTCTATTCTATGTTACAATTGATTCCCATAATACAAAGATGAGGGTGTCTATATCCATTTTCCCTCCTATTATCCTAAAACTATCTAATCTAATTATTCAAAGCTACCTACTTTCATTAACTGGGCTTAAATGCCTTTTACATTTACAAATGAGAACAAATTGCTCTAGATTTGTCACATCATCTATACATAAATGCATGTACGCCTCCTTTAACTTTTACATTAATATTTGCACATTCATTTTCAAAACATGAAAAACATGAAAAATGTGTTGGCTCTTGTCCCAGCTAGCTTCTTCCTTCATGCTCGCTTGGATGTTTACAATGCTCCTATATCAGTTACAAGGGTTTCCAACAATGTGATTCCACTTTTATTTCATGCATGTAATCTTCCCCTACCATAGTTTTACTCATTGAAGGATAGCTCACTGTGTTCCTTTAATTCACCAATTTGTTTTTTCTAAAAACGATATTATGAGCGTTATAACTTAATAAAAGTCTCTGAATATCACCAAAAATTAACTTGTGCAAGGTAGGGTTTGAGGCCAAAAATGTAAAATGACCATAAATTATTTTATACTTCTCATAATGGATATTATAACCCAAATTATGAAATTTCATGGATCCTCTAGATCTACTAGAATTGGTTTGATTTAAATATGTGCTATTTATCAAAATATATCCAATCTATGAAATTTGTGTCCTTCCCGAAAACCGAAAAAAACAAAAAAAAAACAAAAAAAAAAAAAAAAAACCTTTAAAAAGGATTGATTTTAAATCAATGATATATCCACTTCTTGAACATTTTTTTGCAGGATTGTTTTTGGAAATTATGTATTATTGCAACATAAATTCATATATTAGTCTAGAGTTTCCAAATTATGAACATAATGTTTCATAAATCAACCTGGATTTTCTTATCCTTTGTTTTTCTGTCAAAAATGAAAAAAAATGAAAAACAATCCCATTTTGTGCCGAACATTTCTCTCATTCATGTTGAAAAAAGAGCTTTGACACAAATTTTAGTGTCATTAAATAAAAAATTATAGAGAAATAACACAAAATTTAGTGCAAAACCTAAGAACACAAAAAAATAATAATATAAACCATAAGAACAATCTCTTTCATAATAAAAAATAGAGAGCGATGTTCACTTGATTCTTCAAAGGGAAAAAATACAAGAGAGATGCTCCAAATACAACATAAATTCTTGGAAAACCATTATATAACCTTCTACTCAATATATAGATATGCATATAGAATATTAACTACCTATGGGCCCCATTATAATGAGGTCGAACCAACAAATTTGATCCTTATTATTAAAAAGGACCATTTTTACAATGAATGACTATTAAATAACTATTTAATGAGTCTTATTCAATTAAATTATTTTCATACATTTATAAATTATCTAAGTATGGTGGTTAGGGTCAGACCCTAACATATGTGTATAAAATTCCTAGATACCCAAATAAGCTCCCTACAAAATTGGAGGAGAATATTTCAAAGTTTGATGGTAATGCTTATTTTTCTACTAAACATATCACATCATTTTTGAAATCTGTTTAAAATATCAATGAAATACATGAGAATGTATTAATAATACTATTTGTATATTCCTTGGAATGATATCTAGATGGTTGGATCAAGTATTATAGTNGTAATGCTTATTTTTCTACTAAACATATCACATCATTTTTGAAATCTGTTTAAAATATCAATGAAATACATGAGAATGTATTAATAATACTATTTGTATATTCCTTGGAATGATATCTAGATGGTTGGATCAAGTATTATAGTCTCCCAAGGAAAATAAATTATTTTTTAGGATTGATACAACTCTTCCTCAAGTGTTGAGTTCTTTATTATCAAAAGTATGAAGAGATCCTTCAAGAACTTGTGACATCCCTACATGAGGATAAAAAAAAAAATCATGATCCTATAGAGAATAAATCACTTGGAGAAACCATGGATTAAGAAGATAAATAGACACCTGATGAGTCCATTGAAGGGGAGTTTGATAAATACTTAGATGGTCAAAGCATCCAAACCTCCATTTCTCCTTCGCATGAAGACAAGTTTTTGGTTAGTCTAACTCCTTTCCAAAATTTTGAATTTTTTATGCATCCTTTGATGATTTTTAAAATTAATAATTTGTATAAAGACCCTTGTGTTTGCTCAATCCCTCATTTAATAAATAAAATTATGGCCACAATATTTAAAATATTGATAATATTTTCATATTAAAAGGAATAAATGGGATACTAGTTTTTCTCATTTTTATCAGGATCCTATTTATGATAGTGATGATGATGGTTATATGGTTAATGTTGCAATTAGTTTTACTTATCGATAGCCTAACACATTGAAGGAATTTTAAAATTATTCATGATGCATGAACAACCATAATTGTTTCACTAATGGAGATGATATGTTAATGCTCAAAGAGGGGTTTCATAGAAAACAAGATAAACACATTTCTAGAAAAATATTTCCTTAGTTCATGCCCTATTTATGCATAGAAATACATTTGGAATTAATATATTTGAGGCTATAATATTTTCTAGAAAATAGCATCTTCAATCTTGGATTTATTGAAACTTGGATTTCTAGCCTCACATGAGAGCGTAGAANATTTCCTTAGTTCATGCCCTATTTATGCATAGAAATACATTTGGAATTAATATATTTGAGGCTATAATATTTTCTAGAAAATAGCATCTTCAATCTTGGATTTATTGAAACTTGGATTTCTAGCCTCACATGAGAGCGTAGAAATCCCTATATTGTGGATCAATTAATTTTTATAGATCTGATTGATATTCTTATTATCCATCTTTCTCTTTGATTGAGGGAAAAAAGGAAGGGTAACAACCCATGAATTGGGATGATATGTTTTTCTCAAAGTTTAAATTTACATCTCATGTGTGATACTCATCTATCTTGGGCATCCATGATGTATTTTCTCATATTTCTTATGAAGGAACCTCACGCCTTGAGGAGTGATATTGTACATGAAGTACAATGAGGAAATTTCTTCAAATATGTTTACTAGCCATATAAGATGCATGGGTTCCATCATGAAGACTTTGATTGGAGTGAGGATGGAATTTCATTGTTATATTGCAGCCCCATTAGAGAATGGATGGAGAAAGTTTGTGGATTCCCACACTAATTTTGGCATGATTTTGGTAATATTATCTGTCCTTTTGAGTTGGATTTTGTATCTTGTCATGATGTGATGTTTATACCATCTCATTATCATTTTGTACTTTGGCATTTCCTTGTTTTTGTTAATGACCAAACACAAGGGTAGAAATTTTTATGTTGATGATATGTTAGGGTGGCTTCATTGGTTGTATGATTATACCTAGCATTTTATTGTATTATGTCGATTAGAGTAGGTGCAGGAGAAATACGCTTCTGAAGATCGTAGAGTAAGATGAATAAGCCTATTAGAAGTAGTATATTGGTTGTTGTTTTTTTCTTCCATGAATATCGCTTGATTTATTTTTATTGATTTATTTCTTTTGAAATTATTACTTGACATCATCCATCATTACTTAGTTTCATTTATTTTTGTCTTGTAAAAAAAAAGGATTTTTGTTGCATTTCCTAACCTACGATGATCATCTCACCCTAGCTTGTTGTTACTGATGTTTTTGTGTTGAATAATTAGTATGAACTGATGATTGGTGAAAATTGAAGGTCTTGGCTCTCTAGGGATGACTAGAGTATTTTTTACTTTTGATTTTCATCACAACCAACAATTCCACAAATGATATGTATTGTTTTACATAGAAACTTAGCCAAATATGCTCCTTAAATTTGTTCAACTAACTCTCATGATCATATTTTGATGGATATTTTCCATTCATTTATACATATCATGTTCTTCTCAAATTTAATTATATTTCTCTTTATATTTTTTGTGAACAGGATGATCATAGTGTAATTTGGTAATGGCTCATAACAATCTAAACCTAAGTCTCCTTCTAGGTTGTACTCGGGTGGGATCGTATTCTCCAATAGGTAAATGTTTCCACGAACATACCTCAAATAACTCTAATGGACCCCACATGTGTGGATATAAGCCAAGGAAATAGGTTCATCCCTTCCAAATTTTCCAATGTAGAATCAACAACACTACATGTGTGGCTAGGTGCCAAAAAAAGATAGTTTCCGGCTAAAAATAATCCAATGTCCCCTGAAAATATGCAAGTGAGTGAAATAAGTAGAAACATGTGCATGAAATGCATGTATCCTTCACCAATAAGAAATTTGACCTTCAAAAATATGAAAATTGACATGTTTTCCTAAGATGATGTTGACAGATGTTAACAACTCCCAATGCAAGTTTCAAAATTCCCCAGGAATGTCATAACACCCTAGGCATAGATCCAATTCCCAAAGAAAAACACAAATTTGAAATCATCAATGAAACTCTCTAGGTAGGTTCATAACGTCCAATGCAAGGATGCCACCTCATAACTATGAGTCATGCTTCTAGAAATGTGTCATTAGGTGGTGAAACATTTTATGATATGATTTAATCACTCAACAAATCACTTAATTTTATCCTTTCCTGAGTTTAACCATGGTGTGAATATAGTTAATGTATATTACATGCGACAAACCATAATACAAGAATCATTTATTAGGACTCTAAGTTAGGACTATGCGACGAGATAAATATGGTGATAGGGAAAAGGTGTTTTCATGAGTTGACCCTCATAGCCACATATGATTATGTATATCCTTTCCCCTTATATATCTCAAGAGATAGTGATTATAATTTAATTCCACATGTGTTCCTCTAAGCCTTTAGAGGGAATTCTTGGAAATGAGTTACCATTCCTTGAGACTCTTTTTCTTGATAACCCATTTTCATTTTTTTTATTTTTTTTTCTTGGTCTCTTTTTTATTTTTTATTCGACTTTTTTGAAAGGGACTTATGGAAATTGGGATTTCTAGAAATTTCACATAGATCATGCATAAAATATACCTTTTCCTTTTTCGCCACATCAAGATCAACAATTTAATCTCGTTATTTACTTTGTTTAGGATTTTTTACACATGGAATGTTTCTTTATTTATTTTGGACCTGGCTACAAGGCACATCATAATTCAACCATGAAAAGGAAGATGAAAAATGTACATGGAAATAATGGAAAAAATAACAAGGTGTGAATGATGGATAGGGAAAATGACATGCTACACCTAGATAGTTCTGTAGTAGTACAACTTTACTCAAAAGGTCGGAATACGTATGTAAAGGAAAACTATGAATTTTCCATGGAACATCTATGTAAAAGAAAATAATTTAGAGTGTTCTAAAGTAGTATCAAATTACACCATCGAATACCTAGATCATGATCCATATGGAAATAAATAACATCATATGTGAGAACGAAGAGATATAACAATGTCCAATACATCAAACATCACCATTGGATCATAATAAGACAACTAAAGTGTTAGGGAACCATCATCATGTGTAAAAAATCATCATCCATCATCCATGTGCCAAAACCAAATAAGCTATGCTAACATCCATAATGGGATTATCAAATCTAGGCATAACCATTGTTTAAAGAAACATCATCATGAAACTAAACTTGTGAGAGATATGCTGAACCATGTTCTTTGAATTAAAAAATATGAAGGGCTCATGTCACGTGTGAAATCAAACATAATTCCAGTGGAATAATGGTTCTCATATAGGAGCCATTGAAATTTCATCACAATATCATCATGAAATATGAGGGGTAACAATTGGCTCCAACATGGGGACATGTTCTCTTTGAATAAGAGTACACGAGAACTCAAAAGTATTGATCAAACATGCACTCTAAATCCATCATGATACCCTAATAAATCTCAACATCAAAATATTAGTCCCACAAAAACAACGTAATATGATCACCATGTTAAAGTTTAAGCTTTTATCAGGTTACTTTTCCATTTACTAGGTAACCATAGCATATATAAGATCACTGAGAGAAACACAATCCCAAGATACACAACATTTATCTTGGGAAAACCTCATGGGGAAGAAAACCCAAAAAAACTTCCTTAATATAGATAGCCAATAAAATGCTAAGAAAATAAACCAAACACTAGAGAATATCCTTTCCCAAGCAATGTGCCTCTCTCTCTTCCTTCTTCTGGCAAGTGGTAACTATAACTTCCTTCAATACTTATGCACTAGATGAGTGAGATAACTGAGTGAAGAAATGAGTGGTTGGATTCCTTTATTTATACAAACTGACAAGAACTGAAAGGAGGTGTCTCTTCACTAGCAGGGTTGACTTGTCTTTCAAGGTGGTTAGAACCACTTTAATTTTCCTGGGGGCCGACTTATTAATTTTCATATTACAATTAGGTTTTTACCAATCCACAAAAGGGGATTTGGTCAATTGTAATTCCCGACATGATAAATCCACAAAAGGGGATTGATCTAATGAATAATAAATATAATTTATCTTTTAGTTTATCCACAAAAGGGGATAAGAATATTCTTTACAGTTACACAATATTTTAACACTCCCTCTTAACAAGAAGGATATCCTTTATCTTCTGACAAGTCACTCGATTTCATCATCAACTGAAAAATATCATCTGGGCAATATCATCAACTGGATAATCATCATCAATTGGACATCATCATCGACTATATAAAATCATCAAATGGGTAACAACATCAACTGGATAACAGGAGGCATCAATATAATCCACTTGGTCATCTGGCATAATGACTGACATATCTATAAATCATCAGAATTTTTGTTCTCTTTATCTTCATGAAGAAGATACTCTTTCTTTCTTTCATCTTCATGAAGAAGATACTCTTTCTTTCTTTCATCTTCATGCAGAAGATACTTTTTCTTATCTTCACACAGAAGATATCGTATCTTCACAGAAAATATATTCTATGATTTTATCCATTCCTTTTATTTTCTCCCTTCTCTTGTAGTCATCTATATCACCCATCCACTAGGGAGGAATACTACCATAGCTTCACTCCTAGTCATCGCACATGAACTAGAGAAGCTAATATGCTAACCTGGGAAAGACTAGACTCCCTTTCCATGATCCACGTAGGATCATGACACAAAAATCAAGAGACAACTAACCATTCCACATGGTCAAGGTTTGTGTTCCAGAATACTCAATCCTTATCCAGAGGAGAGAATCTTCCTGCTGCACCTTGGAGAAAAATCCACACTCCTCTCTACGAGGGTGGTCACACCCCTCTCTACAAGGTTATTCTAGCATGTCTCTAGAGTATCCAAAGCTCAACACTTGGACAGAAGCCAACCTTGGAAAATTTCTCATTACCCTCCTCTACAAAGGTCTCTTCCTTCTCTATGAAGATCTATTCTCTTTCTCCTTCTCTACAAAGATATCTTCATGTGGGATTTCTCATTCCTTCTCTACGAAGTTCTCTTCCTTCTCTACAAAGATCTAGCTATGGGATCTGAAGAAATATCTTGTCATCCAAAATATTTCCATGGCATAATACCATGCTACCCATCTTCTTTCCTAACAACACCAAATCACAATCCTCAATTTCGAACTCAGAGGAATAACTCCCTCTTGTACCAAACTAATATCTTCTAATCATCATCCTTGAAGTTCTATTCTGTAATATCCTCGATGCCTTCTTGAGTTCGAACATTTCTTTCTTTTTGACTTCATACTGCATCAACCTTCTCCCTCTACATCTATAAGAACGGTACTGGAGAAACCTCCAGTTACCTGCATCTCATCAACTAGATTTGAGTATCCATCTTTCTCTTCATCTTGAACATTTATTTTATGCATCTTTAGGAACCTCTTGTTCCTATATAAATACTGGATATTGTTTGGTTCGTACTGACTGTCATCATATCATAATTCCATCTCATGTTGTCCAACTTCTGCAAGTCAAGGCATAAGTTCTTTCTTCCGAGACCTGTAAAATTACTTACAATATGCTTTCTAAGATATGTCACTTAGCCAATCAGTCAGTAACAATAAACAATAATAAAATATAACTATATCATGATTTCCATCAGAGTAGTACACATATTTTCTTAATAAAAAAATGTTCAACCATGTACACATCTGAAACCCTAATCATGAATAAGACTTTTGAACTCTATTTCACTCTAGCTATGAAATTACCAAATTTTCCCTTAGTATAATAGCTAAACACCTACCTTTGTAACTCTCATGAGTGATCATACCTAAAATAAATATTGTATCTCTTTCTTTATCCTCTTCTTTGATACTTCCTTCATAAATCTGCATAGACACTAAAATAAAACGAGGTTGATTAACATTCTCACAAAAATATAACTTGTAATGATAAAGTATTAAAGTAAACAAGATACTAAAAATAAACATGAATACTTATCTTCTTATTTTTTGTGGGGAGGCTCTACGGACTCCACCATTTGGTATATTTTCTTCAGATCAACTATATTCAACTTAAAGTACATAATCCTCAATTTCTACTAAAGATTTCTTTGAGGGAGGAGATTCATCTTCCTATGTCACATGTGCTTGATGTTTTCTTTTCCCTTTTCCTTGAGGAGAATCATAGGAGAAGTGTCCCAACTTTTGACAATTGTAGAATCTAATATTTGAAACTTCTTTATTCTTATTTGGAACTCTTACGAAGTTAGCTTCTAGTTGTTCCTTGAATTGTGATATTCTAGACAAATATTCTTGAATTGTTTCTACTTTCTTCATCCTTGTATTCTTGAGTTGAGTTCTTAGATTCATCTTCTGATTAATGTTCCTTCCTTCATATAATCAAGTTAGGGAATCAAACATTTATTTTGGAGTCTTGTTTGAGGCCACTTGAGGAATCAAGTGATCTTTTATAAAATCTGCAATGATTCTTTTGGCGCCAACTGTGTATTTTTGGTGTTTTGCTTTAGCTCCAACATCGGCGAGTTCTGGTGCATTCTCTTCAATGAATCTCTCTAGGTCAATCTCTTTAAGAATGAGTTCAATCCTATACTTATAGGCACCACGAAAGTTTTCCACACCTTCTAGATTGTAAACAATCTTAGTTCTTGGAGACATCTTTTACGTGGAGCTAGGAAAATGACCAAAAAATGAAAATGCTCAGAATTGAATTTTGATCTTATGAGGATATGTGTTTGGCTGAGGCGCATAACCTGGTGTGTTTAGATTTCAGAAAATACAAAATTTTCCCCTTCAAACTTGACCAACAGATTTTTGGACTAGTGCTTCTGGTTTTTTGGTACTTTTGGTTTTCTGGTACTTCTAGTTTCTGGTACTTCTAGTTTTTTGGTACTTCTCGTACTCGTGAAAACTAGGGTTTTACTTTTCGAGATCTTTATCCATTGAAAATGTGCGCTGAAGGTTCCAATGAGTTCCTTAGGCTAGGGCTCACTTTTCTAGATGATCTTTGGGATAAAATTCCTCTTTAATAGAAATCCCTAATTTTCTTGTACGACAACAAGAACATTTTTCTTTTTCCTATGAAATATTCTCTCTTCAGCATAGCTCTGATACCATGTTAAAGTTTAGGATATTATCAGGTTACTTTTCAATTTACTAGATAACCATAGCATAGATATGATCACTAAGAGAAACACAATCACAATATACAGAACATTTATCTTGGGAAACCCTCATGGGGAAGAAAACCCAACAAAACTTCTTTATCGATAGCCAATACAATGCCAAGACACTAAACCAAACACTAGAGAATATCCTCTCCCAAGAAATGCACCTCTCTCTCTTCCTTCTTTTGTAACCATAGCTTCCTTCAATACTTGCGCACTAGATGAGTGATCTAAGAGAGTGAACAAATGAGTGGTTGGATTCCTTTATTTATACAAACTCACAAGCGTTGAAAGCAGATGTCTCTTCACTAGCAGGGCTGACTTGTCTTTCTGGATGGTTAGAACCACTTTAACTTTCCTAGGGTCTGAATTCTTAATTTGCATATTAAAATTAGGGTTTGACAAATACACAAAAATGGTTTTGGTCAATTTTAATGCCCGTCATGATCAATCCACAAAAGGGGATTGATCTAATGAATAATAAATATATTTTATCTTTTACTTTATCCACAAAAGGGGATAAGATTATTCTTTGAATTTACACAATATTTTAACACACCGAAGTCCACCATTAATATATCCAAACAAAATGTAAATAGATGAAATAAACTACATGGAATAAAAAATTATTCTAAACAAAAAATGAGCTAAAATGTCAAAAGAAATGCATAAAATCAAAAAATAATCTAAACTACTTTTCAAATGATCTTATTCACTCTTATTTCTATGGAACGAATGTGGCAGTAATTTCCACTAGAGTAGTAGTTCTTGAGATTCTACTCATTCATAGGTACTAGATAATGATGTAACATAAAGAAATCGGGGGCATTGGCTTTAGTGATAATGATATAACATAAAACATTTTTTAGTGATAATACTATGAAAAAAAATTCACTGCATTAATTAATTGAAGACATGACATGTGTCCCTCCTAAAAGAATAATATAATTTAAAAATAGATATTATAAGTTGAATTCATGCACTTTGTTTGGTTATGTGTGATTTATTTATTAGTATTTTCACATTAAAACAATTATAATATTAAGATATATAAAATATGAAAAAGGTGTTCAACTTGAAGTTGAAATGTGTCCCTCCTAAAAGCATAATATAATATTAAGTAAATAAAAAA
>SNQJ01S0067036.1:0-19505 GCA_010110895.2 Picea sitchensis | reverse complement strand
AAGATACTTTTTCTTATCTTCACACAGAAGATATCGTATCTTCACAGAAAATATATTCTATGATTTTATCCATTCCTTTTATTTTCTCCCTTCTCTTGTAGTCATCTATATCACCCATCCACTAGGGAGGAATACTACCATAGATTCACTCCTAGTCATCGCACATGAACTAGGGAAGCTAATATGCTAACCTGGGAAAGACTAGACTCCCTTTCCATGATCCACACATGATCATGACACAAAAATCAAGAGACAACTAACCATTCCACATGGTCAAGGTTTGTGTTCCAGACTACTCAATCCTTAGCCATAGGAGATTATCTTCCTGCTGCACCTTGGAGAAAAATCCACACTCCTCTCTACAAGGGTGGTCACACCCCTCTCTACAAGGTTATTCTAGCATGTCTCTAGAGTATCCAAAGCTCAACACTTGGACAGAAGCCAACCTTAGAAAATTTCTGATTCCCCTCCTCTACAAAGGTCTCTTCCTTCTCTACGAAGATATATTCTCTTTCTCCTTCTCTACAAAGATCTAGCTATGGGATCTGAAGAAATATCTTGTCATCCAAAATATTTCCATGGCATAATACCATGCTACCCATCTTCTTTCCTAACAACACCAAATCACAATCCTCAATTTCGAACTCAGAGGAATAACTCCCTCTTGCACCAAACTAATATCTTCTAATAATCATCCTTGAAGTTCTATTCTATAATATCCTCGATGCCTTCTTGAGTTCGAACATTTATTTCTTTTTGACTTCATACTGCATCAACCTTCTCCCTCTACATCTATAAGAATGGTACTGGAGAAACCTCCAGTTATCTGCATCTCATCAACTAGATTTGAGTATCCATCTTTCTCTTCATCTTGAACATTTATTTTATGCATCTTTAGGAACCTCTTGTTCCTATATAAATACTGGATATTGTCTAGTTCGTACTGAATGTCATCATATCATAAGTCCATCTCATGTTGTCTAACTTCTGCAAGTCAAGGCATAAGTTCTTTCTTTGGAGACTTGTAAAATTACTTACAATATGCTTTCTAAGATATGTCACTTAGCCAATCAGTCAGAAACAATAAGCAATAATAAAATATAACTATATCATGATTTCCATCAGAGTAGTACACATCTTTTCTTAATAAAAAAATGTTCAACCATGTACACATCTGAAACCCTAATCATGAATAAGACTTTTGAACTCTTTTTCACTCTAGCTATGAAATTACCAAATTTTCCCTTAGTATAATAGCTAAACACCTACCTTTGTAACTCTCATGAGTGATCATACCTAAAATAAATATTGTATGTCTTTCTTTATCCTCTTCTTTGATACTTCCTTCATAAATCTGCATAGACACTAAAATAAAACGAGGTTGATTAACATTCTCACAAACATATAACTTGTAATGATAAAGTATTAAAGTAAACAAGATACTAAAAATAAACATGAATACTTATCTTCTTATTTTTTGTGGGGAGGCTCTACGGACTCCACCATTCGGTATATTTTCTTCAGATCAACTATATTCAACTTAAAGTACATAATCCTCAATTTCTACTAAAGATTTCTTTGAGGGAGGAGATTCAGCTTCCTCTGTCACATGTGCTTGATGTTTTCTTTTCCCTTTTCCTTGAGGAGAATCATAGGAGAAGTGTCCCAACATTTGACAGTTGTAGCATCTAATATTTGAAACTTCTTTATTCTTATTTGGTACTCTTACGAAGTTAGCTTCTAGTTGTTCCTTGAATTGTGATATTCTAGAGAAATATTCTTGAATTGTTTCTACTTTCTTCATCCTTGTATTCTTGAGTTGAGTTCTTAGATTCATCTTCTGATTGATGTTCCTTCCTTCATATAATCAAGTTAGGGAATCAAACATTTATTTTGGAGTCTTGTTTGAGGCCACTTGAGGAATCAAGTGATCTTTTATAAAATCTGCAATGATTCTTTTGGCACCAATTGTGTATTTTTGGTGTTTTGCTTTAGCTCCAGCATCGACGAGTTCTGGTGCATTCTCTTCAATGAATCTTTCTAGGTCAATCTCTTTAAGAATGAGTTCAATCCTATACTTATAGGCACCATGAAAGTTTTCCACACCTTCTAGATTGTCAACAATCTTAGTGCTTGGAGACATCTTTTACGTGGAGCTAGGAAAATGACCAAAAAATGAAAATGCTCAGAATTGAATTTTGATCTTATGAGGATATGCATTTGGTTGAGGCGCATAGCTTGGTGTGTGTAGATTTCAAAAAATCCAAAATTTTCCCCTTCAAACTTGACCAACGGATTTTTGGACTAGTGCTTCTGGTTTTTTGCTACTTTTGGTTTTCTAGTACTTCTAGTTTCTGGTACTTCTACTTTCTAGTACTTCTAGTTTTTTGGTACTTCTCGTAGTTGTGAAAACTAGGGTTTTACTTTTCGAGAGTTTTATCCATTGAAAATGTGCGCTGAAGGTTCCAATGAGTTCCTTAGGCTAGGGCTCACTTTTCTAGATGATCTTTGGGATAAAATTCCTCTTTAATAGAAAGCCCTAATTTTCTTGTACGACAAAAAGAACATTTTTCTTTTTCCTATGAAATATGCTCTCTTCAGCTTAGCTCTGATACCATGTTAAAGTTTAAGATATTATCAGGTTACTTTTCAATTTACTAGATAACCATAGCATAGATATGATCACTAAGAGAAACACAATCACAATATACACAACATTTATCTTGGGAAACCCTCATGGGGAAGAAAACCCAACAATTTTTTTTTATCGATAGCCAATACAATGCCAAGACACTAAACCAAACACTAGAGAATATCCTCTCCCAAGAAATGCAGCTCTCTCTCTTCCTTCTTCTGTAACCATAGCTTCCTTCAATACTTGCGCACTAGATGAGTGAGCTAAGCGAGTGAACAAATGAGTGGTTGGATTCCTTTATTTATACAAACTCACAAGCGTTGAAAGAAGATGTCTCTTCACTAGCAGGGATGACTTGTCTTTCTGGATGGTTATAACCACTTTAACTTTCCTAGGGGTTGGATTCTTAATTTGCATATTAAAATTAGGGTTTGACCAATCCACAAAAATGGTTTTGGTCAATTTTAATACCCCTCATGATCAATCCACAAAAGGGGATTGATCTAATGAATAATAAATATATTTTATCTTTTACTTTATCCACAAAAGGGAATAAGATTATTCTTTGAATTTACACAATATTTTAACACACCGAAGTCCACCATTAATATATCCAAACAAAATGTAAATAGATGAAATAAACTACATGGAATAAAAAGTTATTCTAAACAAAAAATGAGCTAAAATGTCAAAAGAAATGCATAAAATAAAAAAATAATCTAAACTATTTTTCAAATGATCTTATTCACTCTTATTTCTATGGAAAGAATGTGGCAGTAATTTCCACTAGAGTAGTAGTTCTTGAGATTCTACTCATTCATAGGTACTAGATAATGATGTAACATAAAGAAATCGGGGGCATTGGTTTTAGTGATAATGATATAACATAAAACATTTTTTTAGTGATAATACTATGAAAAAAAATTCAGTGTATTAATTAATTGAAGACATGACATGTGTCCCTCCTAAAAGAATAATATAATTTAAAAATAGATATTATAAGTTGAATTCATGCACTTTGTTTGGTTATGTGTGATTTATTTATTAGTATTTTCACATTAAAACAATTATAATATTAAGATATATAAAATATGAAAAAGGTGTTCAACTTGAAGTTGAAATGTGTCCCTCCTAAAAGCATAATATAATATTAAGTAAATAAAAAATTGTGTGTTGAAAACAATAACATCAAATATTAAGTGATTTATCCTAACTCTTCTCTTTGAGATATTCTTGGAACTATATTGGTTGTTTTCTATGGTTTAGAACAATTAGTTGTATTGATTTAATGAAAAAAAATGCATTGACTTAAGTGATGATATGATAAAAAATGATTTAGCATAATTAAGTAGTTTTATTCATTTTAACAATGATACAACATTAAAGAAAAGGGTGCATTAATTTCACTCATAATACTATGAAAAATGATGCAGTGCATTAATTAATTGAACAAATGATATGAAGGAAATTAATCCTATATGTTGACTTTAATTGTGAGATATAGTTAATCATAAGTGAAATGAATTTAGCAATAACTTAGTGAAAACAAATTTCAAAACATATATCATAACTTGAAGTCATGAAGTTTGTTTGTTTATGTGTGATTTATCTATTAATATTTGCATATTAAAAGAAATATAATATTAAGATATATAAAATCAAGCACCGAAATGGATCAAATCTCTTGAGTTACACAAATCAAATGTCAAAAAGATGCACAAACATGAACAAATAATCTAAACTACTTTTCAAATAATTGTATTCACTCTTATTCCTATGGAAATAATGTGGAACTAATTTCCACTAGAGTAGTAGTTCTTCAGATTCTACCCATTCATAGGTATTAGTAGTATTTTTCTATCCAAAGGATTAAGGTAGAAATAATGTGTGCCTTCTACATCCTCAATCATATAAGGTCCAATTCATAATGAACAATTTTTTTTATTATTTCTAGACTTTTCACTTTTCTTTTCCCACCTCAAAACCATTTTTTTTTGTTTGGAAATCCCTTTGATGAGCCCTTTTATTGAATACTCCTTTGATTTTGACTTAGTTATGGATAAGGCGATCAAATGCATTTCTTCTATTTTCATCCAGTTCCACAAGTTTGCTCACCCTTACTTCAAGCGCATCATTGTTAGTGGTGAAATGCTACAATATATGGTATACTAGGATTTTTAAATGGACTATCAATGTGATATCAATCTCATATACCAATTCAAATAGGATTCTTCAATAATGTGATATCAATCTCATATACCAATTCAAATAGGATTCTTCATGTAGTTTTATTCGTTTTTATTTTATCAATCCATAGTGCATATTTAATATTGATGTCCCAAATCCTTTTGTTATGTCCCACAATCTTCTTAACAATGGCGATCATGATTTTGTTGCTTTACTTTGCAAATACATTTACATATGGTTGACCATGTCTACATTCTTATTCCCAATCCACTTTTCATGAACAGTTACAACCCACGGTGGTTGTTTGGTTTGGTCCATATCCAAACGTATGTATAGATGGTCCCTCAGATTGGTATATCACCATTAGATCATGTAGATAATTTGTGCTTTTTAGTGCAACGATGTCTTTAGACAGGACCACTTCCTTCAGTTCACTTGTTCTCCTCTATGGTTATTTTACTGTCCCAACCTGCTCTCAAAGCTATTGGGTTAGTGATCTTTGGTTGGCGGAGTTAACCTGAATGAGGTTGAGACAGTGTTGAGGTCGTTATGGATTGATATTTGTTTAGCTTCATGATCAAGGGTTTTGCAGAATATGATTGAGTTCCATTTGACACTGATTTCTTTTAATTAAGCTCTGTTTTTCTATGGGTTTTAAAAATGTTCCTTAGTCATTTTCTTTGTTTTTCATAATCTTTCTTGTAGAACAAATTTTTTTTCTATTTGAATTTTTGGGTTACACAAATTATGCCCAATCTGGTGTGAATTCGAGTATAGAATATCTCTCTCCTGTAATATTTTTTAACTTGCTGGGAACACATGGTTTTCATGGGTTGTTTTTCTTTCCTGTCGACAAAATTGAAGACCGACTAATTTTTTCCCTCATGCCAGATTTCATCTCGACTGAATTACATTTTGAATGGACATGAATTCAATCCGACCATATGCAAGGCACCATCGAACTCCCTCCTCTCTTCTCGACTCGACTGGCAGTGATTCGACCAAAACAATGTTTCGTCTACTAGACTCGAATCTTAGATCGACCAGTCTGTGTACATGTATGCCCTAGATCTAGTGTTCTCTTCGAATTGACTGGCCTGTAGTTGACCCACATATCATTTCTGATTGGTGGGTGGGTATGACTAACTGCGTTTTGACTAAATTATCAATTGTTTATTTTCCATCGAATCAAGATACACCCTATTTCTTGTTGCCAACTGGAGAAAGAATGAATGAACTCGAGGTTCAATCAAACCTTTGTTGTGACTTGACTACATCGACTGGAAAATACACCCTACTACTCTTTGTTGTTGAATGGAAAGGGGATCGGATCGAATGGTTTCTAACATAAAAAGAATTTTGTTGATGTGCACTATTAGAGAATGAATGTCCCAGCTCAGTTATAACCCTTGATTGGAAGTTTTAATAGCTTAATTTTTTCCTTGTTTTTGGTCAACTTACAAACCCATTCTAAAAAATTGTTTGAGAGTTTGGATGTTGTATTACCCTAATTCAACGTTAATATGCTTCGATGAAGATTTGAAGGTATCCTTGTGACATATTCAGAAATATCGTATTAACTAATACACCAAGTATATGGTCAATTGAGCCTATTAAATACCCTTTTATTGATATTTTCCACCAGTATATAAATAACTTAGTCGAGTGGTGATATTTCAACACAACATTTTTTGTATTTTGGCTTGATTTCTTTGAACAATCGTTGTGACATTGAAGGAAACTATATTATTGTGTTCTTCTATTGATTTATTGTTTTAGGATAGTCCTCTTTAAGTTCAATTAATGACTTGTTGCATTGTGAATAATTTATTAAGAACGGTAAATGATTGTTGGAGCTCTATGAGAAGAAGGTCGTTTATCAACTTTGTTAAGAAGTCACTACCTTGAAGTTCGTTGTTGATTTGTTATAAATAGTGAATGAATGTTTGAAAAATCAGTTGAAGAGTGAAGTTGTCTTGTTCGAAACTACTCTAGCTAATAAATCTAGGAGGGTTTCTTTCCGCAAAAGAACAATGTAATACTTTTTCCATTGCAGATGAATTTCAAGATAAATAAGATATTGTTGATAATCTAGAAGAAGAAGTGAAATCTCTTTCTCATTCAAAAAATGTTTCCTTGAAAACAAAAATACACTAGTTGATGGAAACTAATTCCCAACTAACTATTGAGGTTTCCTACTTTTTCCTTTCTCCTCTTTAAGTAGATAACAACCAATTTTTTTTTGATGAATATCATAATTTGAAAGAAAATTATAATGGCTTGCTACTACAACTGACTTAGAAGGATGAGACTATTTGGGGATTGTAGGACAAACATAATCTTCAAGAAGAAGTTTGTCGACTGCAGAATGTTGAGAAGAATATTATTGTTGTTGAGCTACCGGGATCACCCATTATTTCTTTCACCTTTGATACTATTGATTGTATTACAACTATTTTTAATCAAACTAATGATAGTGTTGTTTCTCCTAGCTTTGGAAAACACACTACCACTATTGGGTCTTCACTCTTGAACGAGACAAGATATACGAGGAAGACTTGGGAAGAATGGGTGGCGTATTTTTGTTCCTATTACCATTGTGATAAACTTACTTAGAAAAGGTCTTGGATATGATGTTGTTGTACCATGTTTTGATGTTGGCAATGTTGAGACTTCTTCAAGAGTGTTCTCTTACTATTTGTTATTAGATTTCACAATCATAACAAATTAAGGCGGGGACATGTGTGCTATGTAATTTGTTTTCCTCCATGCTTAGTTTACGATGGGGTGTTGGAACATTGTGTTCCTTGATAAAACTAACCTTATCTAATTAATGGAATTAATGGAATTGATCAATTCCATGGGCCAACCATCAACTAAATATGGTTGATTATGTCCACATTCTCAACCACTTTTCATCCAAAGTTACAATCGATGCAATCCTTGTTCTTTTAGTTTGTTCCATATCCAAAATGGTTTAGATATGTTCCCTTGAATTGTTTTATCACCATCTTGTTTTATCACCATCGGTGCAGATCGTATGTTCTTCGGTAAAATGGTGTCTTTAGACAACACCATTACCTTCCGATCCTTTGTTCTCGTATGTAGTTAATTTCCTATCCCGAAAGGTTTCAAGTCCCTTCTCTTATAATCATCAAAGTGGTACGGACATGTTATATACTTGAATTAATAAATGATGTCCACATATAACTTATGTGTCTCCAATTCATCTAGAACGAAAAACACCATCGCAAGGGTTTCTTGTTGATCCATATCCAATGCTTTTTAATTCTCCCCGACAAGCATATTATCAAGGCCTTGTCTTTTCACCAGTTTTGTAGACTTGATCTCCATATCATAATCTTGAATTCTAGATACCCATTTCCCATAGATATCCAAAAAAGAAAAAAAATGTTGTGTCAATATGTCATTAATCATAGCATCAGGGATGTATGGAATAATTTTTTAGTATCTCACATAAGGCAAGTATTTTAAATATTGCATGAGAGCATACACTTTCTTTTCCATCATCGTATATTTAAATTATGGATCCCTAATTTATTTTCTCATGAATGTTATAGGTTGTTCTATATTTTGATCATTCTTTTCAAACAAGAAACATTCTATCATTTCATATAAGGAAAAATAAAATACCTAAAAATCCTTTGCATGGTTCAACTCACCAAGGATAGTGCCATAGCTATAGAATTATTGATCATCTTGAAGCATCCCCTATTTTCATCATCCCACTTGGAATTTGGATCCCTTTAAAAAAAATAAAGGTAAAATTGTTAATCTAAACAAAGTTTAGATTGAATCTTGTGATAAAGTTTATCTTTCTAAAGAATTATTGAACTTCCTTTTTTCTTCTAGGAAAGGGAATTTGCTAAATAACATCTTAACATCTACCTAGGAGGGATCTATCTTGACTTCTTTGTAAATCTCATTTCTAATAATATTACCTTAATTGACCCCGAAAATTAACCTCTCTGGGTTCAAGGATATATTGTTTTCCTACAAATATTTAACACTTTCTTAAATTGATGCACATGATCCCTTCTCTCCCTATATAACAAAATTAGATCATCCTGGTATATTTATATCATCCTTATGAATACATCCTTAAAATAAAAATCCATTTCCCTATGAAAATTTGATCCTATGTTCATCAACCCAAATGGAATCCTAATATATTCATAAGATCCCCATGGGTTTGTGAATGGAATCTTATGTCTATTATCTTCCTTTTCCGAGACTTGATTATACCCTGAAAACCCATCAATCATGGATTCCATAACTCTTTGTAATAGATTCTCCATATTTTGTAAGGGTTAATTATCTTTAAGGGTCAACAGATTGAGATTCCTAACATCAACACACAATCTGATCTCACTAGTCTTCTTCCTCGCCGCTATTAGATTAGAAACCAATTGTACATGTCATGTAGGAGAAATGATATTTGTAACAAGCAATTTTTTGAGTTATTTCTTGATCAGTGAGGATCTTCAGATTGATTCTTCTCAATTTTTTCCTGAAGGGTTTCACATCTTCCTTCAATGGGATGGAATGATAGATAATATCTTTTTTATATGACTTCAATACATAATATGACAAAACAAACACATCTTGACACTCTCAAATTAGTTCCTCTATTCATTTATTTTCCTTTTATGAAGTACCCTTTCCATTTTTAATAATCATGGGACTGGTTCTTGAGCCAATATTGACCTCTATATAATTTTATGGATTGTCGGTATCTTCCTTCATTTTTTTACATTTCATGCCTATAAAAAATGATTTCTATTGAAACCAATGCCTTGGAAAAGTTGTTTGCCTTTGTAAAGTCAATCACTTAAAATTCACCATTTTTTTCATGCTATCCCCACTAATCCACCTCATAACCCACAAACTCTTGATTATTATTCATGAAAATTGTGTTGTGAATCATCTCCAAACAACCTCCAATGCTAAAAAAGTATTATGGAGTGAGGGTAAATATATGATATCCACCTTTGCTTCCTCTAAAATAATGATCTCACATTACTGAGTAGTGGTTATGTCTATAGCTAGATCATTTGATTGGGACCTGGCTACCGGACGAGTTCATTGAAAGGAGTCAGTGATTTCCGCATTTACCCTATAATTCATGGATATCCCCTCAAGATTTTTTTGTTGACAAAGTGTCCTGAGACATGCAATTTTATTAATAAGGGAAGGTCAAATTATAGAGAGAGAATCCGGGACTCAAACTTATACAAACTCTTGAATAAATAATTTTTATATAGGTCAAATCCAAAAATTAAAATATAGGAGAAGAGCTAATCCACATAATCACACATGGGTATGATGTGTCCTTTACATAAAGCTAGGTGTTCTTATCCAAAAATAAAACTAGAGATAAACTAATTTGTAAATATTTAAACTGGGAAAATACTTAAACTATAGAACTTTAGGACTGCTTGGTTTCTGCATTCCCACCTTGTCGAAAGTTATTATTTACAAATAATAAGTTCATGTATAAAGTTGGTGAATTTTTTTATACCAAGAGGCTTGGTAAAAATAACTGAAGTTTGATCTTCAGACAGACATAACTGAGGTTATACCAAGAGGCTTGGTAAAAATATCGAAAGTTTGATCTTGTGATGTATAGAACTGAGGCTTGATGATGTATTTGATGATGAGCAATCTAATGAAGTGGTACTCGGTGTCAACATGCTTGGTATTTGAGTGAAATATTGGATTATTGGTAATGTTTTCTTTTCACAAAATGTCAATCGATAAATTTATTGTTGATTTTTTAGTTACACCAAGATCCTACAAAATTCTAATCTCGCATGATGCTTCACAAGATGATATGTACTCTGCCTTTTCCAAAGAATCATAAACGGTTGTGTTCCTTTTTCAACTCCAAGTTACTATCGATGAACCCATAGTCATTAAATACCCTGAAGTTGATGTTCGATCATCAATGTCACCTACAAAATCGACATCTAAATATCCAAAAAGTGTAAAATTTTGGTTCATCTTGTAGAGGAAACCAAAATATTTTGTACCTTGAATGTATATTAGTACCCTTTTCATTGACTTCCAATGGCTTTCCCTTGGTTCCTACATAAACCTTTAAAGTATGCTAACTAAATATGACAAATATGGTCAAGTATTTTTCAAATGAATGAGAATTCCAATCAATTGCGTGTACCTTGTACTATTTACCAACTGGCCCCTTCAAATTTCAAAAATTTCAAATTCTGCTCCATGGGGGTAAGAGAAATTTTAAATATTCCATTCCAAATTTATTTAATAAATCATTGGCATACCTAGTTTGACTAAGGAATATGTGATTAGGATGTTGATTTACTTCAACTCCAAGATAATATATCATTTCAAAACCTACTTGTAGTTCTTCCTTAACATGTTTTATGTGGATTTCACTATTTCCTATGGTTATTAAGTCGTCAACATAGAGTAAATGTATTACCAAGATCTTATCTCACATTCAGAAATACAAAGTATCGTCAGATTCACTACATTGAAAACCCATTTTTCATAGATAATCGTCATATTTTGCATACCATGCACGAGGATGTTGTTTCAATCCATATAAACCCTTCACATGTTCGCATACTTTATGTTCTTTTCCTTTAACTTTGAACCCTTGTGGTTGAGTCATGAAGACTTCTTCTTGACATCACCATTCAGGAAGGCACTTATGACATCCATTTGATGTAGTTTCCAACCATTTTAAGAAACCAAACTGATAATTCTGATGATTTTGTTCCATTTACCTATTGGAGAAAAATATTCCTCATAATAAATCCCTTCTTGTTGTGCAAATACCTTATCCATGAGTATTTCCTTGTACTTTTCAATTTTACCATTAGCATTGTATTTGATTCAATAAACCTATTAGCACTCTGTAAATTTGTTTGGGTTATAAACAAACGACATAGGTAACTTTTTCAACCAAATCTAGATTGGATTCTAACCCTTCCAACTAGAGAGGGATCTCTCAGGCATATATCTATTGAAAAAAATCAAAATATTTGGCAATGGACACACAAAGGTCATCTTCTGCAATAGGGTAATTTTTAAAAGTACCAGGGAAAACAATAGAACAGGGCCAATGGGCAATGGGGTCAATTCCTAAAAACGTATGAAGATTTATAATCTATGTATTCTTGAGGGAATAGAGGAAAAATAGGGGCGGTGTTCAACCAAATAAGTAATATGAGATGGCAGTGGAAAATAAAGGAAAGACCACTATAGCAAGAGGAATCTAACAGAGGATGAATCTCTTGGTATAGATTTAGATGAAGAAACATAAAGGTTGGATACTGAAAACATAGCACCAATCATGGGTGAATTTTCGACCAGAAACCAATAAAAACACAACAAGTATAATCAATATGAGAAGGACCACCAACAAGATGAATTCCTTCTTTTGTTTAAATATTACCACTAGTAGAAAAACACATTCATGAATATGAAATACAGGAAAACATATTGAACATCAACACCATGATGAATCTCGATTATCTAAGAAAACCTTCTCTGCTTATATTAAAATCTATAAGATATCCCAAAGTTTTCCTACTACAAGGGAAGGCCCTTTTCCATCCAGTCGAACCATTTTTTCATCTTTTTAATAGTATATATAGATAAATTACAAAGGAGACCAAAAAAAATTCATTTTTTCCAAGATTCCCAAAAATAGACATTAGTTACAGAGGGAGTAACTTATCAAAACCGAACTCCTACTTTCTAGGGAAACAATTATAAATAGAAATTGAAATATTTAAGATATTTACCCTAAATTCCACTTTTCTGCATTATCACAAGATTCCCTGAAATATACTCAATTTAGCTTGCAATTTATTTCAAGTTTTCAGTCTCTTCCTTTAATGTGTCAAGCTAGATAGGCTAGTTTTCTTCAATGCTTTTGACCATTCGAACTTTAGCCTCCTCCTTTCATTTTTTTTTCCTTTTCCTCTCCCTAGATTGCATGTTATATCCATCTTCATATCCATTAATGATCAAATTCTTCATAGTGAGATTCAACCCGATCTCTTAACCTCATTCTACCTCATCAACCGATTTTGCGTGAGATTTTGTTGTTAGGATTTGCACAATATGCCTTTCTCTCTTTTTACTTGATAATTCTGTCATAATCCCTGATTTGCTGAAAACTATTGAATATTTCTCCTCAGATTCCTCTGGTTCTTCAGGAAACATGAGCCTATTTTCCTCAATTGCACATGAATTGGACGAGGTTTTCAATTTGTAAATATCTCATTCTGGAATAAGATGTCAATTACCAAAAATTGAGTAATTTCATGTGTGTTTTGAGTAACAGTGACCATAAAATACTAATCATGGTCTACTGATGAAAATCCTTACAGGGATAATGGCCTCTCACATTCAACCATCAATTTCCAATGATTAGTATTAAATCGGTTATTTGGTGGCGCTTATTTGACACTGCGCGAACGAATGGTACATAAACAAGTGTCTCGAGATTATTAGACCTACCGTCAAGTTTCATTTCCACATGTGACCTTGGGATTAGACCCGTTCAAAGACATTTAACACGTGATTTCGGGGGTGTGATACGGCGGTTTTTATTGTACCTTCTTTTTACCCCTAAATGTGTTTGAGGATGCCACGTACCTTTGTGGGGAAACCACAGTTGATATTTCAGGCCCGCTTAGACATTTTAACCTCCACGCTATTTCAAACTCTGAAATATCTCCTAACCATTGATCTTGGTGAATGGAGATGTAGAACCTTTCAATCCCTCTTTGTTTAACGCCTCCACCAAATTTAATCTATGTTGCCATTTTATGGCACTCCCCCAAATTTATCTAACTTCCAAATCGGTTTAGCACCTCGCTAAATCCTGAAATCTTGATTTCATACCAAATTTAAATGGTGATAACAAAACCCATTTGCAACCTATGTGTTTAGCATCAGGTGGATAATCAACTAATTTCTATTTCCCATTGGAAAGTACTAAATTTTACTCATTAATCAATTATTCCTACCATTCTTTATGTGAATCTACTTCAACAAAAGTGTAGGTTCGATGGAAGCATGAGAAAAATTACCTTCTTATATTTCATAAAAGTATTAATACACAGTTTATAAATTATTTCAGCTTTCACTGATTCTGGCCTCATACTTTGTGGGGCATTCTGATACACATGATTTTGGTCACTCTGATGATATCTTAACAAGGGTGTATTCAAGCTCCCAACAAGAACTTTTTCCTGAGCAAAGTGACACTTGTCTCCTTCCAAAAAACATATTTTGAAAGTGATTTCACAGGCTACTTATAGCCTAGGGTGTGATAATGCCTCATTCTTGCAGGCCACCCATAGTTAGGGTGCGAAATTCTCACAGTTTTCTCCATACATTGGGTGCGAACCTGTTTTTAGGCTTGGAGAAAAGAGGAAGTCTTGAGGGTTCTAGAAGGGGATCTTCTAGAGGATGAGTTGGAATTCGTATGGTTGGCATCCTACTGACTTCTCTGATTTGGTGGGATCATCCTCATCCATGTAACCATCTCACCTCTTCCTATATATTGAGAGGTTTCTCATGGAAAAGGTTAAGCAAGATTGATTGAAGAATTGGTGAAAGAATTGCGTGAGGAATTTTGCTTGGATAAGAGCTTGGAGATCTCATTTGATCTATCAAGTTGGGCTAGATCTTCTTCATATGATTGTAGAAAAAGTGTGTGTTGGAACCAAGGGCCACCGAAAAGAATATTGCGACATCAAGGCGATCAGGTTGTAATATTCTATTTCCATTTAATATGATACAGAGGCATGTCCCTTTCCCATAAAACCGTTATTGTTTTATTGTGTAATTCCTTGATCATATGCATAAGTTGACTTTGAATATATTATATCATCTTCACTTTGGTTGGTTTGTGTCATCTTGGACTGGATCATACGAGAGAATCGAAGCAAAGAGGGAACAATAGAGACTTAAGGAAGCGATCTAAAGGTATGTTGCTTGTTCCTCTTTACTAGTAGATTCAATGGTTATAACTGAAGGAAAGAGTAATGCCCTACCCTGTTTCGTTCTAGATCCAGGTGGATCTAGGGAGATCTGTTAGTGTCTGGACTTACCGATTTGTCAAATAACAGGGTTAGAGTCCGCAATAACCATGGTGGTGCATAACAAAATGTAGTGACAGAATATCTAGACAACTATTACGGCTGCGAGAGCTAACTTCTCAGCATGTGAATAACGAAGTTCTGGTCCAGATAGAATTTTACTCAAACAATAAATCACATGTTCTTCACTGAAAGAGTCGTATTGAACTAACACCATGGAAATAGTGGAAGTAGAGGCCACTAAGTAAAGGATATAATCCTTTGTATAGTTTGGAGGATGCAACAAAGGAGTGTGCGTCAGTACATGCTTATGAGCATCGAACGATCGTTGAGCAGTGTCATCCTAGATGAAAGTGGCATCTTTTTGAAACAATCCCATGAATCCTTTAGTGATCTTAGTGTAGTTACAAATAAAACGATGAAGAAAGTTTGCTTTCCCCTGCAAACTTTGGAGTTGTCATAGGTTTTTAGGTGGGGGTAAAGATAGAATAACTTTAATCTTTAAGGGATCCAACCGAAACCCTTCCTTGGAGACAACAAAGCCGAGGATTCGTATTGATTCGATAAAACAAATACACTTATGTGGTTTCAAACAAATGCGCTAGAACCGACATCGAATAAAAATAGCCCATAGATGACCGAAATGGTCAGATCGACTAGATGAGTGGGCAGGTAAGTCGTCGAGGTAAGGTTCTTAAATATGTTTGATAGCATGGAAAGCGTAGGACATGGATTGATGGAATTTAGATCCAACATTTTTAAGGCCAAATGGTAGCTTCCAATAAGCGAAATTTCCCCACAGGAAGGTGAAGGTCATCTTATGTTGATCAGCTGGTAAAATGGTAATCTGGTTATATCATGAGAAACCATCCATATAAGAGAAAATTACTCTACCAACGCAATTATCAATAATCTGGTTGATGAAGGATGTGGGGTAGTTGTCTTTAGGAAAATCCTTTTTAATATCCCTATAATCAATATAGACAGGAATGGTCTCCTGTTTCTTAGTAACCATAATGATACTCGAAACCCACTCTGTCAAAGGGACAGAATAAATGAAACCAGATTTCAATAACTTTTCAACCTCTTCTTTAATGTTTTCATTCTTTTTAGGATGAAATGGGGGGAGTTTCTGTCGAACAGGCTTAACACCTAGGTAAGTTTAGATTTCATGCACGACGATAGATGGATCGATCCTAAGCATCTCTTCGTAGGTCTAGGTGAAGAAATCACGAAATTAGTTAAACAAAGTGGTACAAGAGACCACTTCCTAGGGTGAGAAATTATCTCTGAGGTTAATGTTTTTCATGACACCTTCCTTGATCGAAATATCAATAACGATCGTAGATCAAATGTTTCCCAAATTCCCATCAGAAAGAGATCTTGTGTGAGGATGGGAGATTGTGGAAAATAAACAACATCAGGAGGGAAGACAAAGTGTATGTCTTCTTGAATTTATTTGAGAGGTGGAAGAAAAGAGGATCAATGATGGATATCATCCCAAGGTACATCATCGATGCTAAGCATTTCCATTATAGATTCATCGAAATGAAAAATTTAGGAAACATAGTCGACTGGAGATCACAAGGAATTTAACCACGATGGCATCGAATAAGTGTTGGGTGCCAAGAGATGTTGGTAATATGAAGAGGAAGAGGTAGATTGGATGGAAACATATGGGGTTTTGGCAGGAGTAAGTGGCATGGTGTCACCGAGTGCATAGAATTCCAATGGACTGGGTACGATCCAAGGGTCAGATGATGCCAAGGATTGGTAAACTGTAGTCAAAATCATATTGACTGTGGAAATATGATGTGCAGTGGGTGGAAATGGTGTAGGGAAGGTACCCATCAGGCTAGAGTCTTTGAACAAACCAAAACCAATGCTTTAATACGTGATCATGTGATCTCCCAAGAATGGAATATTGTTGGTAGTGGGAACGCGAGCGTCAGGTGTGAAGAAATCTAATTGATCGATGGTGACAATTTTTCCTTGATGAGGAAATTGTACACTTCGAAAGACTGACAAAGAAACGACGGTCATAGCATAGAACCAACTTCTTCCAAGTAACAAGTTGTAATCGAGGGGATCATCGACCACCTTGACATCAACAATGATGGTTTTTCCACCCAATTGGATGGACAGGTACTGTAGGAGTCTGTTTGGATGAAAACCTTGCCCATCAAATGCACATAACATCATTGGGGATTTATTAAGTGCAGGTGATTTCAAGATTTTCCAGCAGGGTAAGGACATGACACAAGTAGAGGCTCCCTCATCCAGTATAGTTCGATGGATTTGTTGATTGTGAACAACAATATCAACGTGGAAAGAAAGTTGGTGAGAGAGTTGAGATGTAAAATTATCCAGGTTAAATGTGATATTGTTGGATGAATCAGGATGAAAAGAACCAATAGCATCCCAGAGCTTTCTACGTCGACTGGGACAGTTTTGTAGAACTTCTAACATAGACATAGCACACAGTGCTTGAGCCAGATCTTCAACAATGTTGTAGTGTTGGGAAACATGTGAGCTAGGATTAAAGGTAGATTTACAAATAGTTCTCTTAGGAGGGCATAATATAGAGTTGAACGTAGGTTTATCAATCTGGAGGGATCTAGAAGAAGGAGTGACGGACGGAGGACTAATGGAGGATGGTGATGGATCCTGTGAAGAACCGTTAGTGACCTTTCCTTTGTCTGGTTTAACTGGTGTGTCGTAGGTCATAGAGTGGGTGGTTAAATCAATCACGTTGAAGAGATAGATATGGGCACTTGTTGAGGCTTCATCATGAGTAGGGTGGCTAGAATTTCCCCCTAGAGAGGGGGTTTTGAGAAACCATAGATTGTTGCTGAGGAAAAGGCTGAGTAAGAATGACGGGTTGGGAATTCCCTTTAAAACGTTTGGCCACTTCAAAGTGATGTGGACAGTATCGACTATAGTTATCATCACCACAAACAATACATGGGAACTTAAGTTTCCATTGTGGTTTCTTTTCATTAGCAGGTGGTGGATTTTGAGCTTTTGGTTGTTCATTATTATTAGTCTTTTTGTTTTTGTTCGTTTCCTTTTTATTACCTCCAGTTTTTTGTGAGGGGGCATATTGAATTAAATTCACTTCAGATACTTGGGTATGAGAGGAGGTAGAGGGTGTGGTTAGACTAGGAGTGGACGTGTAAGCAGATCAAGGTGTGGATCTAGTCGACTGGGATGTAGATTGAGTCTTGACGGAACCAAAAATGCCATCTGCATGTGATGAGTATTAAGGTTTGGATAGATCATTAGTGGAACATGTAGCATTGGGAATCAACTCATTTAAAGTACCGAACTTGGAATAAACCATGTCTAAGTGTTGGGCTGTGGAAATGGCTTCTTCTTCAGTAACTACACGACCCATAGTAACATAACGAGCAATCGGGGGTAAAAGTGATTTGGTAAACCATTCCACCAATATTTGGTCAGGACTGACTACTTTGATCAACCTTCTTCGTTGTCTCCATTCATGAATATGGTCAAATATGTGCACAGAGTTAGTTTGACGAAGGGATGTCAACAGTTCAATACCTGTCTCGTATCGAATGTGTAGTTGAAAATGGATGAGGAAGGACATGGAAAGGGAGTTTAAATCTGAGAAGGAACCACGCAGTAGTTCAATATACCACTTGGTCGCTGAACCCATAAGTGTTCGCTGGAAAATACACAAATGTATAGAGTTTTCCATTAAGGAGTTTGATGAACACCATAATTGGAAAGTCATTACATGATTATTGGGGTCTTCTCCAGCTTTGTTGTCAAATTTTGGAATATTAGAAGGGATTTTAGATGGAATCACTGGCCAGAAAGGGTAATGCAATATAGGATCATTGGTTAACCGAGACAAGTCTGGGAGATACAGAGTAGAAAGGAAAGGTAGTTGTTGGTTAACCTGTAGGTGATACTTGTGAAACATAGGGACACCCGTAGGACCATACACTAGGTTAGATGGATAATTGTAACCAGTGGGTCCTCTTGCATAGGGTTTTTGTTGACCAGAGTACATGGGATTCAGGGGGGTTTGAGAAACATGTGAAAGCGGAGGACAACCGGATGGGTTTTGAGGATTATAAGTTGGATTTGGTGTTTTCCCATAGGAGGGGTAAACACTTTTTTCATAAGGATTATATAGAATAGTTCCCTGAGAGAGAGGAGGTTGTTGTAGACCTTGAGGATTATGTCCCCTAGAGAACTGTAGGTTTTTCAAGAAAGGGGTATTCCACGGATTGGGTGTTTTAGATGCGTTCTGTCCATAAGGTTATTGATGGGTCCCATCTTGAAATTGACCTCCAAACAGAGGTTGGCCTTGGAAAGGATTTTTCCCCCCAAGATGAGGTGGTTTTTCCCCAAAGGGAGGTTTTCCTCTGAGCGGAGGTTGCCCCCCAAAAAGAGGTTGTCCTCCAAACATAGGTTTCCCCCCATGAGGTGGAGTTCCTGGAATTTAGAAACCAGATGTAACCAACTGACCGGTGTCTCTTAATGGATTATAGCCACCAAGACCAATCCCTTCGGGTTGTTGTATAGGTATAATA
>SNQJ01S0067035.1:0-32333 GCA_010110895.2 Picea sitchensis | reverse complement strand
CCTGGTTCTCCCACAAGTGAGGATGCTTCTTATTACAAAAAATAATAAGTATTTAAAGACCTCCCATAGGGTAAAACATCCCTGTGGAAGTTATCAAAACTGTTTACACAAATCTGGGAAAATATCCCAAGTTTCTATCTCTAACTCAAACTAACAACTTAAAAAATAAAAATATATCACACAAATATCTCCTAGACTGCCATAGCATGTCCAATGCAATTCGAATGTACCTGAAAGAGGTAAAAAATGGACAAGTTAAGAGGATATTTTTCTGATGGAATTGATAAAAATCTAATTCTAAAGACTAGCTACAGAATCTTGTGATTCTGTAGCTGGTCTAAATCAAACACATAATCGTATTAAAATCAATTCGAATTTAAAAAAAATAAATTCACTATTAAACAAGTATCTAATTGCTATTTGAAAGACAAACGAATCATTCAAATCGAATTTGTTATACTAATTTGAAATCAAACAAGACTAAGATCAATCAAATGATTATAGAGATGCATGTACTTTGTTCCATATGTTATCACCAATTCGGGTATACAAAATCATATTGGATAACCGACAGCAATGGAATCGATTCATGGACCAATTAAAATCAACACAAAAGGTTGCTTTAGCTATCCACAAGATCACTTCAAATCCAAACCAAATTAACATGATCATTTTCTCAAATTGATCATATTATATTAAACATAACAAACGATCCATGCTATTAGTGAATCAAATCCAAACTGGTATGTAAATTATCAAAAACTAAATCATAATGGAATTAATCGGTTGATAACAGGGTCTATGGGACTCATCCAATCATTTGTTATTGCCAATTGGGGGCAGACAGAATCAATTGACATTCAACGAAATCATTACTTGAATTCATTTCAAAACGAACTATTAACTGAATTTTCTCATATGAATTCAATAGAGATAACATATGTCGATATGTGTTTAACAAACTCATTTTGAAAATTAAAATCAACAGAGCAGCATCAAGTATATTTTCTATACGAATCCAACTCATAAAAAACAATCGTGCTAACTGAAGATACGCAACAATCCAATCAAAACAAGAGCGAATCGAACAGTATGAGTTTGACATAGTCGTTATGAATCAACACAGTTCCATGATTTCGGTGAAGAGATCTTTTGCACAGGCTAGATATAATCCAAATACAAACGAAAATGTTGACAAAACAGAGTTGTTTTTTCCAATTTAATAAACTACATCGTATTTATCAAGCCAATTCAATCCTATGAAATCATTCCCAAATCAAACCATAAAAACTAAATCAGAGTCGATATGATACAACCACAACAAACTCATACCAAATCAAAACATAGTCGTGCTCTGATTTTAGCATAAAAATCTCCTGTGCAGGTCAGATGCAAGCAAAATCCAAGCTAAAGCAAACTTCATTGATCACATTAATGCAAACTAATAGAAATTTTCTAAAATGAATTACACCAAGTCAAAACCAATCGATCACTTCTACTAAGCTGAGCACGACAAAATCGCATACCAAAATCATAACCATATTCGACTTTATAACTGTTTTGATAATCAAACCATGACAAAATTATTTCGAATACTAAATTGACTTATCAAAACTCGAAAACCGACTCATTATATTAATCCAAGCAATTGATAAAACAAAATTGATATCGAAATTCATACCTGGATAATCAACAGATAACTTGGTGATAACAGTTTGGAATTGACGAAGGCTGTAGCCAATTTGACATTCCTAAATACGATGGAACCAGTGGTTTTCTGCTTCTTTTCATTAGCTTGAAGATTTTCCTTTTCACTAGTCAACATTGTAACTTGGTTTTCCAAAGATTTGATTTTGGAATGTAATAAGGGAATGTCGGTATAGTAGCGTTCCAACCACACATTACATTGGTTACATGACGACTGTCCAGGCTTCGAAATTTCAGGTGAGGGTTTGTTTAAATCGCCGAGGGTTTCATTAGGTAGCTTGATCCCTGGGTAGCTAGGATTGTTCTTTATGCAAGGGGGTAAATTAGAAACAAAGTCATAGGGTGGCTCGGAGCACAGACCTTGGGAATAAGGGTACTCACTAGCTAGGAAGCACTCGATATCAGAGTCAGAATCTTCGCTGAGGACTATGGGCTTTTGCTCATCATTTGGCTTAGGTTTATTCTGGGCCAGTCTCGATATGAGTCAAGCATTCTTTTTACCTTTTCCGTCAACAGTAGGGTTACCCTTAACCTTCTTGCTCATAGGATTTTTTACAGCCTCAACCTTGTCTGTTATAACGTAGGGTAGGTCGATATCAGGGTTGACCGAGGGTTTGCGAGAGGGTAGAAGGGCATGAAAAGGCACAGGTGGCCCGACCTTAGTCTCACTAACCATAGACTTATCAACTTGGACAGACTCTGAATCAACAAAACCATTCCGAGAGAGAAAATCTTGCCAACTATCGTCGTGGAGGTTTAAATGATGAACGACGATGAATCTGATCAGGCCATGGTGAAACAAGCTACTAACAACCTTCTCTTGTTTAAACCTCTTAGACATTTTATAAAGACTACGCTGGAAATAAAATGGCATATTCAATGGATAACCCATAAAATTCATTAACAGTCGAAGGTGATAAAGAAAAACCAATCCATACCGACCCTCACAGGTCACGAATTGTTTAACCACTATCAAAAGATCATGCCACCTTCGTTTAAGCGTGGAAATATGCATACCTCTGTCACAGGATGTGACCTTCCATGAGACAAACAATAACAGCCATGGCACCTCCTCAACTTTAGAGTTTTTAAACCATCGTTGGCCCGTGGCTGCTAATCCTGTGGTAGAGCTGATGAACTCTTCACTGATTTCAAGTTGAATGTCACCTATTTTGGCCCTACAGCCATCGAAAGTAAGGGAGAATTGTTGTGCAACAATCAAATTAAAACCCTCGAACCTCTGTACAAATGTGATCCAGCCATTGTCCTCTTAATCTTTTCGGGCATTATCGAACAGTATCAGAGCTTGATTACAGTTCGGCTCTATTCGCACCACCAGTTCCATAGAGAGGAGAAAATGGTAAGTGATGTAAATGATCCAGGGTTTGAACGCAGCATACGCAGGGGAAGAACACTCAAAGGATTACCTGATGCTAGCAGAGGTGAAATACAGATAGAGGTAAGCATTAATGACATCGTGCGAAGGTGGTGGAGCTATTTTCGCCCATGCAGAATAGTCATTACCATGGTACAACCGTCGGTGCTTTCAACTATTCAAATCACAACGCATATGTGTTACAACTGTGCCACTTCAATCAATCAATCGAAACCTTTGGTAAGTAGATAAACCATTCATGCAAACTATAGTTATATTTTCAAAACCAAACAAATAAATTGAAATCAATACCAAGGGTTTGACTATGCGACATGCGTTGTATAGAACGATTCATACCAAGAGTTTAATCATAACACCAATGTATTTTTATGAAAGCAATGATCAAGTAGATCAATCAAAGAACATGTAAATCCAATCACCAATGTATCATAAACTCAATCACTCATGAAACGAAACTCCATAATGCAAGATACCAGATATATAAAATATGCAGAACAGAAATGAAATGCTAGAAATGACAGAATAACAGTAAAATATCTAGCATAATCTTCACAATACACAGAAATGATATACAAAATAGAAACAGAAATAGCACTTTGAATTAGATAGCAATGTTCACAGGCCTCTTCAAGGGGGAAACCTCCAGTCAAGCAGTGCTCTGTTACAATAATCTGCAAGCTAGGGTTTTCATACCCTCGACTCTTATTTATACTAATATGTCTATTAAGAGAAGCATCTAGAGGAAGATCCTTCTAGAAGTGGAAGCTTCTATTAGGTCTTCTTACATCCGCCTTATTCTATTTTATTGAAAGGTATTATTAATATTGACCTTTATTACATCTGAATACATTGATCTCAGTCTACCTATGTGCGGGTTAGGACGCTTAACATGTACGCATAAAAGCGACCTTGTCAGCAAGAAACGAGATTGAAGCTAGCTGCGGTATGGTGGCGGTTCCCAAGTTGCATCTGTTTGAGTCATATCTTTCCACTGTGTTAGCACTTCCTTGATGGTTCTACGATCGAATAGCGCTCAGTGATCAAAAGCGCTGGTTGTAGCCAAATGGTTCCTTCTTCTGCTAATTCTGGAAAGTTGGTTTGAATTTGGCTTTTGGTTCCAATCACCTTCTTCAAGCATATGAAAAAGCGGATGCTTCGGCCGGAAGTGAGCTAGCCCGATGTAACTTGTCCCACATGCTTGGGGGCTTATAAGGGCCATAGATTTGGGTGCTAACCCGTGCTTGCTTCCGACCTTGAGGAAGTTTGCTTATATGGTTAGATTAGAAACACACGATCCCCTTCTACAAATTATTGGCGTTCAAAGCACGACCTTGATACACCCTCTCCCGCTTCATTCTAATGCGGGCCATGACCAGGATTCTCTTTAAATTAGAATATCCTCTCCGGACTATAAGTGTTGGTCAGCACGGACCTTCAGGTACGGTAAGTATGAAGCCGGCGACTTACATCCATGCACTTCAAAGGGTATGCGGTGGCTGTAATAATGTGGTTTGTACCACCATTCGGGGTAACCATTAATTGCTTGGTGTTCATTTCGGAAGGCAAGCATACGGATATGTTTCAAACGACTACGTTTGACCATGCAATGCGAGGGATGATAAGTTGAGATGAGATGCAATTGTGTGCCCAGCTTAAGCGGTTCTTGCCAAAAATTGCTTGTGAAAGTTGGGTCTCGATGTCGAAACAATAGAGTTTGGCATGCCATGAAGCTTGAAGACCTGATCCATGAAAATTTGTTGGGCCCGCAGGTATTATTTGGACACACCTACCACACTTAGAGGGGGCAGGGGTGAATGAGTGTGGGGCTCTTTTTCCCAAAGCGCCCTCTTGCACAAAACTCATCAATTAGCATTCAACATTTATTCATTACCCATTGTTGTCATTTATAGCAGGTTAGATGTGAGCACATATCAGCAACATATATCAGCAATATATCATCAACAAGTCATCACCACAATGAACACAAAGAGCACAAGATGTATGTACAATTTTCTTTTATTCTGAACTACAATCCTTGGGGTTTATCGGCAACAATTGAATAGAATTACAACTCTACAAGAGCACCGACTCTATATGCAAGACTTCGGCTTGCATTCGGCATCAGCGAGATGAGGCAACAATCCTCAACGGATATCAATGCGTACCATAAGCAAGAGCATCAACCATGCACCAACCTATGCCATAAACAAGTGCATCAACCATTACTCAACACGTAATCAACACACCATAAACAAGTGCATCCAACCATGTACCAAGCTGTACCAATCATGTGTGCCAACTAATCATCAACAATGACTGACTCATCAATATGTACCAACATCATCAATATACACTCAGCAGCATGTGCCAACTCATCAACTGCGTCTCAACCATGTACTCAACATGTACCTCAACCAAAAGCCCTCATCAATTTCATCATCAAAATCTGATTTGTGGCTCTTGTATTAGACCTGGTGTATCTGATCATTCCTGCAAACCTTCCTTAACTTTGACGGCAAGAGGGGCCCAGCATTTTCATCCAGAAGCTTTCTTTAGTCTCACATGCCTAGTTTTGGATTGATCAACAGCCTAGCGAAGTAATCATAACTTTGAACCTGTAATGTATAAAGACTTGACTGATACACAATGTTCTTCAGTGTGTTTTATGCAATTCCTCAAGTGGCACTACTTGGAACCTCTCAGAAAAGGGTATAGCAAAGTGACATACCTTGCTGAATTCTGGCTTATTCTAGAGAGCGTCCTTGTAGAGCGTGCCCCGCACAAAATATTCAATGAAATGATCTGAAACTGTTACACAGGAGAAATGCAAAGCCTTTACCAAAACCAACACATTTGTTCTGACTTCATTTGGATCTGTTATGAAGAAGTTATGACGTTTTACCGAAACACCTGATTTTGACTAGTTTCGGGACGGCCACAACTAACGTCCACTGACGTGTAACTCAAAACTGTGACACACAAGCTGGTGCAACCACAGATACTTGGATTCTCACTTGCATAGCAATTTCAGGATTTGAATCATTATATAAAAAAGTTATGAAAATGGTGAGATGACCTGAAAATAACATACCATAGAAGCACCTTCAAAAGAATTCCTTCCTTGCATTTCGGCCTTCTTTTTCTTCACTTTCCTCAAGAATTTCGGCTAATATATCATTGGTGAAGCCTCGGACACATATAGATATTCAATATGCTCAAATTAATGATTAAAATGAGGCCTTGCCTCTTATTTATACTCTCAGTAGCTTCCTTAAAATATCTTCTAGGTCCTTGGCCCCCACTTTCCTTATTTTAGGGTTGGGTCCACTTCTAATTTCTCCATTAAAATTATTATTGAATATTTACCCATTTCAGGTCACTTGACCTATTTTCCTTATTTTAGGGTTAACCATTTTCCATAAATAATCCTTCTTGATTTTCACCTTATTTTATCATTTCTTGATTTTGTCCTTCTCTTGATTATTTAAATAATCCACCTTGAATAAATAATATTAACCCATTTCTAGGTCCACTTAACCTATTTTTCCTTATTTTTAGGTTAATATTTTCCATAAATATTCCTTCTTGATTTTTTTTCACCTTATTTTATCATTTCTTCTTTTAGGTCACTTTGACTTCTTTGACTTTGGAGCCGTTCGAAAAGCCTTCATGTGAGGAGTCCTTCAACTTAAGTGAGCCATAACTCTCGAAGCAGGAGGAGTTATGTGACATTCCACATACCACACCAGAAATGGAATGACAAGCACTATCATCTGGGATAGTTTCACCAACAATTTCCTTGATCTTCATCTCGTTATTCCTCCTTACAAAATGGATCATCTTGCTTCATTCTTCTAGGATAATCCAATCCATAAAGCGTCTTCCCGTGAGGACTTTCACATAAGGGGACCACTTTGGAGTTCATCCATTTGTACACCTTATCAATCATGATAAGACAATAATGAAGTCATGGGTCATAAACCATTCTTCTAGGATAACTCAATCCATAAAGCGTCTTCAGGTGAGGGCTTCACCATAAGGGGACCTTTGGAGTTCATCCATTTGTTTACCTTTACTCGATTGGTTTCCACTTGGACATACTAACACATTCTCATCAAGGGAATCTTATAAATCAATTACTTGACATCAGCCAATGACATCAATCAAAACCAAACCATTTACATCAATGACATATGATCCAACAATCTACAATAATCAAACCATTATCAATGACAAAGCCATTATTGGCATCAATGACAACATAACAGGTGGATCGTAAATGTTGGTGAAGGGCAAAAATGACATACTTGGAAAGGCGATCCACCCACCACCATTATCGGTTATTCCCGATTTAGGTAAGCACGGCAATAAATTCCATAGATATATCCTTCCTAATATCAGGGGGAATTGGGAGCTGTTGGAGTGTGCCTGGAGAGTTGACCGTTTCTCCCTTGTTGCGTTAGCCCGGACCTCCACATTCAACCACAAACTTAAGTATGTCATGTTTCATACCTCCAGGAAAAAACGTTTAACTCGGTCATATGTTTGGTGAACCTTGAGTGCCACTAGGTGTATGAAGCTCAGACAGTGCAGTGGATTTGAGCTTGGATTGTTTACTTAAATACAAGCAAACTTTGTGATGACTCATCACGAGCGGGGAGTACCAGAACTGAGCCTTGTTATGTAGTTGTTGGATTAGATGAGAACTTTTTGGATCTTAAAGCCATTCCCGGTGCACAGCTTAGCGACTTGTCGGGTACAATTAAGGAAAGAGAAAAAAGGGATCCATATTATTCATATTTTTGGGACAGTGAATTTGCCACTACATTGTCTTTGCCTTCTTGTAGATGATCTCATAATCCTTATCAAGATCTTAGTGACCCATTTTGTTGCTCTGGGATACATTGATGAAGAGTACTTGAGGGCTTTGATGATTACGTCTTAATTTGGAATCGTTCCCCAAGAGATAAAGGATGCCATAGTTCAATGGCATGTAGAATGCGCCAACATTTCTTTTTCATAAATGGGTTTGCCAAAATTATTTTCAGACAGTTGTTTACTAGTAAAGGCCAAAAGCCAACCCTCTTACATAAGGACAAAACCAATTCCTTCCCTGAGGCATAACATTCCAAAACAAAGGTCATTGTGAAATCAGAAAGGGCCAGAACCAGAGTGGTGAACATGGTTGTCTTCAAAGTTTGAAAATCTTGAGGCGGTACTAGGGTCCAAGTGAAAGTTCTTTTTAAGAGGTAGAGTGAGAGAAACATTCCGATCTTTCCATAGTTCTTGACAAACTTGCGATAATACAGCGGGGCCCAAAATACCGCGTAAACTTTTTGAAGAGTCTTAATTTGCTGACCAATCTTGCATAACTTCAATCTTATTGGATCCACCAGCGCCATCATACGCTAGATGACCATTATTCGCCCGGATGCACCAAAAGCACATTTGGATTGTTTAGGAAAAGTTGGTCTTTGAGAAGTAGAGAACTTGATCCACATGATTAGGATGATGCGTCCATGTCTTGCTATATATGAGGATATCAACAATGAAAACTAATACAAAATGGCGGAAAAAAAGGGTGGAAGGCATGGTTCATGAGGAGAATACGAAAGGTGGATCTTGACGTTACACACACAAATAAAAGGGCATGACAAAAACTCATAGTGGCCCTCGCGCCAGGTGAAAAATGCCTTATGCGGGAATGCCGGACTCTTTCATATGGATCTGGTGTGCTTGAGTGAAGATCAAGTTTGGTGAAAGATTGGGCACCACTCAGTTCATCGGAAGGTCATCTATGAGAATGGGAAATTTGTCTTTGATGGTGCGAGTTTATTGAAACGCATGGAAGTCGGGACACATCCACCAAGAACCTTCTTTCTTGGTACCATGACTACTAGAGAGGATTAAGGTCTCGTACTAGGACGGATGACTCCGGCGATGGAGTTCCTGGACCATTTTCAATTTCATTCTTTTGTGCAAAGGGGTGGCGATATGGGCGTATGTTGGGGGAAGGCTTCACGGGACAAGGAGATCTGATCGCGCAGGTGGGAAAGAGGTAGTCCTTGGGGAGTGGAAAAGAGCGTTTGATGTTTAGAAAGGAGGGCTTGGAGGTCTTGGTGCCGCAGTGCGCAGGATCTTTGGCCAGCTTTAAAGTGGAGTTGAACTGTATTTTCGAATGACCTTTTTGAGCAATTTTCCATGCGGTGAGAGCCCGGTGATTTGGGGATAGCGTTGATATATGAAATTTATGTTTGTGGCCTCCTTGGTGTGCGTTTGGTTCTGAAATTGCCGAATGGGACCCAAGGTTACGAGCCATTGACACCCAACACAATGTCGCAACCTCCATGTCAATAGCACAAACATATGGGATTTGAGATGGTAGTCACCCTGACCCCGGAGATGCACATTTTCAATTGCCCTCACATTTCATAAGAGCCACCATTGGAAATCATGATTTGGAAGTTATTGTGACATGGATACAATGGGTTTCTTAGACGTCACGGCGATGAATAAAATTGTGGGTGTTGCCACTATCAACCAAGATGATGACCTTTCGATTGCTTGATGTAACGATTAGCTTGAAAATTTGCAGGGCATAAAGCTGGTGAGCACGTGAAATGATGGGTTTCTCTTCCGGAGGGTCGGAGGAGGGTTTATGTCAGAAATTTGGGTATTTCAGGCATAGGGGGTTGTCAACATCCTCACCTCTTCTGAATATCCTCAGAGACAGCCATAAAGAGATTTTGTTCGCGCCCATTTTGTGGCTTCTGGTAAATATTTGTCATCCTACAATTATAGCAGTGCTGAGTTAAGCGTTGACCATTTCCACTTCTGGTCAATTTTGGATTTTTAATGGGTTGAGGGTAGTGGGGTTCTTGGTTTGGGGTCGCGAAGATAAAGGAGGGCTTATGGTTTTGAGAGGAAGAAATTTGTTGTGCTTCTTTAGCTTTTGGTAGCCTCCACGAAGTCGTAGGTCCTTCGGACATGGGCACGAAGATATCCTCCTTGAGACCCTTTGATAAAACACTCTCGAAGAAAGCATCAGTCATGCCCTCGTTCAAAAGGCCAGATGCTCAAATGTAGCTGAAGTCTTTGACTATACTGATTAGCCAATTTGTCGCTTGGCCCAAATGGTTGGTGTCAGTCATCAAAGCGTTCATAAAGCTCCAACAACAAATTGGGTCCAGAAATATACCATAATGGGAAGTTTTTCTCCATTGCCCACCATTGCAGTACGTTCTTGATCGAGATGGAGAACACCATACGGAAGGGAAGTTTGGCCAAGTCATCACCATGTAATGTTGTAGAGAAATAATGTTCCATTTATTGTGACGCACAACCAGTGGGTCCGAGCCATCAAATTTGGTTACATCCACCCATGGTATGTCCCTTTGAAAGTGATGGGGTTGAAGGAATGGGAAGAAGTTTCGGTTTTTATATTCGGGAAAAGAAGAGTCATCGTAGGGAGCGTTTGGTGATGCTTTAAGGCAATTCGGTGGGTGGGAGTTCATGTTTGACTTAGCCATTCTGCGGAATTCATAGCCTTCCCATTCTGGATACCATTCATGGAGAGAATCACGGGCAATATTGCTTGAGTTGTTGCACTTCTTGTTGGGTCTCAAGTAGAAGCAGTTAGTGGTGAAGCGAGACTCTATTTCTTAGTTACGGGTATGGGCCATGATGATGGGTGAGCGGAAAAGGGAGCGGGCGGGGTAAAAACTTTTTGCAGAAAAATGATATGGAGGGAAGTGATGAGGGGAAAGAGATGAATCTAATGGAATGAGTCTCAAATAATGGGGAGAAAAAATGGGTGAAGCGAAAAGGGGTGGGTGGTCAGTACTATGACAAAATGATATGGATAAGAAAATGATAAGGAGTAAGAGATGAGTCTAATGGGATGGGTCTCAAATAATGGTGAAAAAATTTCCGGACTTTTTTTTTTTTTACATCTAAAAAAAAAAAAAAAAAAAAAAAAAAAACAGTGATGAAATCCCCAAATTGAACAGAGAGAAAGTATTTACTTAGCAGCACGAACACGGTGTGAGTCAAATGAATCTCATGGGTTTAATTTGTTATGTTGTTTATGTTCCCCAAAGGGTTGGTATTCAAGGGTTCTGAGACAAGGGGTTTGCCACGTGCTACCAACCGATATATGTGCGGGGTCCAACGGTGAAAATACTTGGCCCCAATAGCTGGGGCACTAACTAAGGAGGATGAACCATACCCTTACTCATACTACGGAGCTACCACCAGGTACTAGAGTATCTTCACCGGTGTTGTTCTCCATGATGACACTACTATAGCGTCGGCTGACGATAGGTTTATCTAAAGAGGAGCTTTAGGAAATCTAGGTCAATCCATACCGCAGTGTTTCACGATGCGCTACCACTCGAAGGGGTACCGCCAGGGGTTACAAGGGTATTAGCGGATAATGGCTTAAGAACCACTTGTATTTCTGGATATGAATCCCACAACAGCGGGGTTATGTAATGTAGCAATGGATCTCTTTGGCTTAAAGATGCTAGAATACGTGTCTACCACGGAAAAAAAATACCCACAATTTACGCCAAGCAAAGTGCTCATTACCACTTGCAAGATACTGGATATATAAAATATTGAGAACAAAAATGAAATGCTAGAAATGACAGAATAACAATAAAATATCGGCATAATCTTCACAATACGAGGAAATGATATACGAAATAGCAGCGAAATAGCACTTTGAATTAGATGGCAATGTTCACGCGAGGGCCTCTTCGGGGGGCAACCTCCAATCGAGCCGGTGCTGCAATTTACAATATCAAGCTAAGTTTTCAACCCTCGACTCTTATTTATACTAATATGTCTATTAAAGGCTGGGGAAGATCCTTCTAGAAGTGGGCGCTTCTATTAGGTCTTCTTATACGCCTTATTATTTATTGGTACATTATTAATATTGACCTTTATTACATCAGAATACATTGATCTACCTATGTGGGGTTAGGACCTTAACACATAATCTAATATTGACCTTTATTACATCCGAATACATTGATCTACCTATGTGCAGGTTAGGACCTTAACACATAATCAATCGAAGAGTGTTCAAATGAGTACAGATCAAAAAGGTTTTGCCAACTGTATAATGATAAGTAAAATGTAAACATAATGGGCATATCAACAAGAATGATAAGGACAATTCAATAATGATTTTGATGTGACTTCGAAAGACCAAGTTTTCACGCTTACAGTCGTGAAAACAAAAATGCAAGTAAGTGTGTAAATAGTGCAAAAATAAAAGTGTTGTTTATTTGAGAATTGCGACAAAAAATTAAGGTTTGCAAAACACTGGTGTAGGAAGCTTATAAGACAGTAGAAAAATGTGAATTGGCTGCCAACAAGTATTGACACAAGATTATAGGGATATGCTGACTTCGATGAGGCAAGGAGAAATGTAGAACACCTCCAGGTGTTTCTTTACCTTGGCATCAGCCATGGCTTCCTGGCGTAGCAGGAAATGGACTTCTATACCATAAGTACCACATAAATAGATAGTATTGTGGATGGTAGTTCATGAAGTAGTGTGTCTTTGAAATATCTTTGCAGAATTGATTGGTCAATGATATCATTATGTTATATACATGATTTTGAGGGAGATAGTACAGGTGAAGTACTTTCCTACAAAAGACCATATTGCAGATGATCTCACGAAGCTTCTTGCCAGGGTGAAGTTTGAGTATTTTCGTAAGAGACTTGGCATGATGCCTCCCTCATTGAGAGGGAGGGTCGATGATTGCATCTTCCTAAGACATTCTCCATATTGTACTCCTCTGGACTGAGTTGATTTGATCTATGAGGACACCTATGCGATAGGTGATATCGTACTCCTATGGACTTAGTTGAGTTGATCTATGAGGTGAGTCATACTCCTATGGACTGAGTTGAGTTTACTTGTATTTGGTCTCATGTCATACTCCTTTAGACTAAGTTGAGTTGACTTGAGATGGATCTCTAATTCATACTCCTATGGACTTAGTCGAGTTGATCTATGAGAGTGATGTCCCTAGTGGTTGAGCACTAGAGGACACATCATGGGGAGTAGACCCATGACGTCACACTATCGGATAGACCCTAGTGTTTCTAGAAGGAGGATCCTCTAGAGGTCCACATGGGATGAGCCATGTGTTGAAGTGTCCACATGGGATGAGCCATGTGTGAGGTACCCTTGAGGTAGAGCTCAAGTGGTTGAGATGTCCAAGTGGTTGGGAGGATATTCCACTGGAAAACAACCCTTAGGGGTTGGGAATTTACACCTTGGTTGGTACCCAACAACACTTGGAGACCTAATGGTCATATGGTTGGGAGAATTTTCACTGAAATTGTTCCCAACAACCCTAATAGGTTGGGAGAACATTCATCTAGGTTGGTTCCCAGCAACCCTTGAGACCATTATTCCTTGATGAGATATGGCATGTGGTGATGAGGCTCTTGACAATGGTACACTAAGTGGCGTTGAGACCCTAGTATCATTCTAGTGGTGATGAGGCCCTAGAATATGTAAAAGGTACACATTGGAGTGGCAATGTGTGACGAGGAGATGCTACCAATAACATGGTATACAAGACTATGGTATAACCTGGGAGGCTATGAGGACCAAGAGTAAACATCATTGAGAATACCTCCCTAGATAAGAGGGATCGTTGATGTTATTGGTAGTTGTGGGAGGTATTCAACTCTAAGAGACCTCCTATAGGTTGATATCGTGAGAAGAGAAATCCCCATTCACTTGTGATAAGAGATACTTGTACATGTTGGCCCTATTGTGTAAAGGTTAATTTATATTGAGTTATAAATTAATTTTTATGTAACTTGTACAAGTCGGTCCATGTGAAAAGACACAACCCCTCATTACTTTGGACATATATATATAAGGTTAATCCGTCCTCGTTTATCACACGACAACTCTCCCTCCTAAAACATCTGAGGCAGTCACGGGAGTACTAGTTTGAGGCGGTTCGGCCTAATGTAAGGAATTTCTGAGACAACAGATTGGGCACATATGTAACAACATATATCTTTGTGTTTGGGTGACTTTCTCTTGGATATCATTTTGTAGCAGGTCTCCTACTCTTCTCAGGGGTGGCACTTGAGGATGCCTATGGTTGGGTTGTAATGAAAAAGAATTACCTATGGTTAACCGAGAAAACCCAATTTTTGTGTTATATGTGCTTGATTATTCTTCTTGAGGTCCTAATTGTTTATTGTAGTTGTAAACTAGTTCAACATTTAAAAATTCAACAGTCTTATGTATGTCTTCCTGCGCAAGCTTGATGTGGTGATATCTTGAAAAACCATCCATGAAATAATAGGCCTCATGCCTTCCTTCATTCTCTAGCACTTCATCCATAAATGATATTGGAAATGGATCATGCAGACATACATCATTTAACTTCCTTAGGTCTACACAAATCTTGATTCCCCTTGTTTTCTTATCTTGGACTACCATTGGACTTATCCATTCTGATTACACGCCTGGTTCAATGATTTTGGCTTCTAATATTCATTATATCTCTTCCTTTACCTTCTATTTATATTTCAGATTCATTTTGTAAGGTCTCTATTTTACTGGCTTAGCACCTAGTTGCAAAGGGATCTTCATTTCTCCTAGCTCCCCAACTATCCCTTTCATTTCTGAGAATATAGTTGGGAATAGATTTTCATACTTGCACAGTAAATCTACAATCTTCTCCACAGTTTCATCATTCCAGTAATCACCTATCTGCACAAACTTTGGATTTTCTTTTATCCTAATATTTACCTTCTGTGTCTCTGGTGGCTGTCCATAAGCAGCAGATTCAAGCTTTGGTCCTTCTATTACGTGTTCCCCCTTAATTTTAGGTACTTGTATATTCCTTATATCTTCATCATCTTGTTCTTCTTTAGAAACATTATAGCATTGTAGTAATTCATGAATAGCCATAGAATCTATGTGTGCACTACACATAGGTACTACCTCCATTGTCCCTTCTTCTAAAAATATCTTGGTTCTAATGGCCTGCAAATATGCATCTAGTAATGGAGATTCATGTTCAAATGTAAATGTTACCTTAAATATTTGAGTTAGTTGGTACCAATTCATTGTTTCTCTGCGCATTTCTAGTTCTAGGTACCAGTTCTTAGGAATTGTGTCCAATGTATGTATAAACATGTGTGTCCATTCCTTATTCGGTATCAATCTCCATATGTTTATGCACTGATCAACATGATTTGTTGGATCAACTACCCCAGTATACTTATGCACAATATACTCCACCTTGGTACTAAATCTAACTGTTTCCAGTCTTATATTCCTTCTTTGTGTGCAACCCACCATCTAGATGGAGTGGCCTTCAAGACAACATCTAATGCCAACAATATTTTTTGTTTGGGTATCTGCAACTTAAACGCTTGTAAGAAAGATTCAATGTCAGTCAAACCATCATACTTGGGTGGGTCACATAGCTCCATTCCAGTCCAACACAATGATAGAGTAATGTGGGCACATCATCTAATGGATATTTCATGCATCCTCTGTTGCCAATGTCCCATGCCTTCCTCTAAGCCCGACGCACATGAGTTAATACTACTCCAACTTAGTGCACCATCTATAGTGGGGTTAAAATACTCATCCATTTGTGCAGTCATATTATACAAGTTGTCAATTTCATTCCCTCTCGCTGGCTCTATGTACCTCATTCCTTTTTTCGTATCCAATGGCGCGATAACTTTTAAGTTTCCTACCTAAAATATCATTTCCCTCCTCTTCAAATGAATAATTACTTGATTTTCAAAGGCCCATTCTAACCCCATTAGTTTTGGATATGGATAACTATAATCCACAATTTCGATGACTTCAAATTTTATTACATTGCACACCCCATCTATATTCACTCTCCCTATCAATTGTCCAATTGGTACTATCTTGTGTTGGTTTTCCAATATTAATTGGACATGAGACCAGATTAACTTGGGTTTCCCCATCATTTCCCATGTTTTCTTTGTTAAAACATTTACATTGCAACCCAAGTCTAAAATGACATTGTCCTCATCATATTCCCCAATTTGTGCACTTAGTTTGAACTCTCTGTTGGTCCTCTTTTTGTGCAGTTCCTGATTCACTACCCTCTATGTGGTAGGAATTTCCCTTTCTTGTGTGCAATGATCAATCATTTCACATAATGTATTCAACGCAGTTTCATCTTTCATTAATTCTATGCAATTTCTCATAAACTCTCTTAGAGTACTTACCTTCTCAATAGAAATTTCTAGTATAGTATGATCACAGACTGGAGGCATGTTGACCACAAGAGGAACATATGATGTTGATGCTACCCAATCTAGTCCTAGTATCTCTTTCTTGTCCTCTGATATGCCTCCTTTTCTAGCTGAGGATCAAATGTTGGCATAGGTCCTGCTAATTTCCCCCCCCATTTCTCAACCTTCCTCCCTCCATTCATCACATCATCCTTTGTTCTAGCTCCCCCATGTGTGACATATGTTAATCTAGGTCCTTCATTGTGTTTATCCTCTAATATATTTTGTACGTTCTAATTTAGGCTCTGGTTATGATTCCCTCTTGCCTACCACTTTGCAAGTAGTTGAGGATAGTCTTATGTCATATGATCCAGTGCTCTACAATATGTGCAGGTTGTACAAGGATTTGATCAGTCACGAGCTAAGTGTCTCAGTTGATTAAAATTGTATAAAATTATTGGGCCTCTACCTCCTATACCAAAACTTCCTCTGCCACGACCTATACCAAATCCCCCTCAGTTTCCTGGAGTAAATCCTCTCTTATTATTATAATTTGGACTACCTCCTTTTTCCACAACATTCTCCTCCTAAATCCTATACATATATAAAGTGCACTCTCTCATCAAATCAAATGCGAAAACATCCTTCTCTTTGTTCCCAAATGACTTGCAAAAGTTACAAAATAAATTCCTTGGTGTACTTTGGTATTTCTGCAACAATGGACAATCATGTAGATGATGTACCCGTTTCTTACATATTTCATGTACCCTCCTCCTGCTAATGGATTCGGTGATCCAATCACCAAATACTGCACAAATGTGGGGAATTCGTCCTTATGGTGGCCTTCAATCCTACACTTGGTACACCTTACTTGTTCTCTCTTCTCCTTCCCTTTTGTAATCTCTATTAATTGAATGGTAAAGGTATCTAACTATGTATATACGTATGCCATCCCCCCATCATCCCCTTCGAGAGACGCTTCCAGCTTCATTGCATTCTCCAAAGCTCCAGGATGTGATGCAACATTCTATTGTATCAATGGGAAATGAATTTATGGAAATAGTCCTGCAATAAGCCATTATTTGTGTTTTTGACCAGGAATCTGGAATGAAAACCTACCCATCACATATTTAAACCTCTGATCATCATCCCAAATTGATTCAGTCTGCACTTGTTTGATTTCCTTTAACTTTTTAATCTACTGCGACTTTGATTTTAGCTTCTTGAACTCTTTCAACAATTCTTGTCTAATTTGTACTATGTACTCGATTGTCTTGTAGGTGTAGTACTCTGTAGTTTCATATACTATACCAATGTGAAACCTCTAAATGTTGTTTCCAACTACACAATCTTGGTAGCCTCATCTTTGTCATTCTTCACAACCCAAATTTTCCCACATACAAACATATGTTGTTCTAGGTCCTTTGACCCAAATCCATGGAACTTGGGTAGTCTCAATGTGTTGTCTAAACCTACCATGTTGTTTCGTGTAGTACCTCCCTTGGCAATGTTGGTTGACTCTAACTTGATGCACTACTCCCACTACTCTGAATACTACTATTATGACTTCCTCTACTAACTATAAGTGCTTTTTGTTGAGTATGTGTTATATTCTTTGCACGGTTAGAAGTAGTGTCTACATTGTTCCAGGTGCACAAGGGGGTAAGAGGGGGGAAAAGTGTCCCCTTTCCTGGGGGTCATAGNTTTTTGCGTCCGTTTTTGGGCGGTTTTTCGGCACATGGTTTTCACCGATGGTTTTTCTATTTTCGATTAAGAAATTAGGGTTGTTAAATAATATGGATTATTGGATCATGGTTTTGGATGCTACAAGATCCTATATGTATATTTTATTGTAAGAAATGTATGTGGAGATTAATATAGAAGATGTTGGTTTTCCCAGTTTCAGTTTCCACGGGAAAAATCTTTGTGTAATGTGTGTATTTGCCATTCTATCTTTTATGTTATTTTATTGAAAATTTGTTTATATTAAATAATTGTACAAGGTTAAAATCTACACTTTTGAAAAATCCTCAAATGTTACTTCAGATCTCGGTGACGTACACAGGGTCATGGAATCGACATGGGATCCATCCCAAGCAAGACTTGATGGCTCTTCTATTATAGGACTGAACTGAGAATGCTCTTCCTCTCCTTCTATGTGTGGTATTTATATGATATCAATTAGTGCACACAATTCTCTCTTCTCATACTCATTGTGAAACTCTCATTTCTTAGCCCTAGTCTTCAACCTCTCATGCCTTCTTCCACTGCGTAGTACTCCAAACTACTCTTCCTCTTTTGATACACCTTCTTTGTTTCTCTGCATCCTCATTCCCTCCCTTCCTTCTTCATTTATTTATTCACTTTTTCCTACCTTCATACTGTAAATGTGTTGACCTGCATAGAATAGATCTAGCTAAACAATGATACACACATTTGCATAGAGAATTGGAAAAAGAAGAAGAAGGAGAGAAAGAATGGAAAGAATTATCATTAATCGTTGTGAATAATGAATAATTTACACATGATATACTTTGTATAAACCAATGAGTTCGACTTGAGGTGAACCAAGTCACCATAGTGGTGGTCTAGAGTGATATGGACACACACCAGTAGTTATGGGAGTGAACTTCCACCTATTCTAGTCTCTCAGGTAGTTACGGGAGTGAACTGCCACCTAGTTGAGTTAACTAGTCAACTAGTCTTCAGTTAACTGACTGAATAGAAAATAGTAAGGATTTAACTCAAGGAATCAAGGCTAATGTGCCACTTTGGTGATGATACCAAGGAAAGGTCGAATTAGCATGGTGATGATCCCAATGTTGCATGGTGATGATCCAAATGTAACATCTAAACTCAACTCAACTAGTCAAACTGAAGTGTGAACTGAAAGAGAATATTCTCCAGGTGGAATATTCTCTCCTAAAATATAAGAGACTAGATAATGACTAATTATGACTAATAAACAAATAAAAAACCTTAGGAAAAACAAATCTTAGGTGTGTGTTGAGTAACTCCAACACCCCCCTTGAACATCACTATGGTGAAAATAAAGATTGGGTCCCGGTAACGAGGCCATGTTAGGTACCCAAGTACAAAAGATACACTAAAAATAAAGTGAGGAAAGAGGGAAAACCTCATGGGAAAAACCCCCCCTCAAGGTACAATGTATGTAAAAACAAGAACTACAGTTGCTAGGCAACTATATCCTTCACTCCAAGACGACCTCACAGAGAATGGAATTTCTGCTCAGTGAAGGTCTTGGTGAAAATGTATGTCGTTTGTTCTGTTGAAGGACAGAACTGTAAGTCGATGATCCCCTCGTGTACCAAGTCTCGGATGTAGTGCACGTGGATCTTGATGTGTTTTGTCCACTGCCTCTAAACTGGATCTCTGCAGAACTTCAGAGTGCTCTAGTTGTCACACCAAATGACGATCGGTCGATGAAACTGAATTCCCAACTCAGTGAGAAAATGTTGTAGCCACATAGCCTGAATGGTTATGTAAACTACCCCTCTGTACTCTGCCTTGGCTGAAGATAGAAAAATGGCAGCTTGCTTCTTGCTCAACCAATAGATAGGCCCAGAACCAAGATTGAGTGAGTAACCAAATGTGGACTTGCGATCAATGTTATCGCCAGCCCAATCAAAATCAATAAACCCAATGAGATCTAATGTAGATTCTATTGCATAATGAATCCCAAAGGTGATGGTGCTCTATATGTATCGAAGGATACGCTTTGCATCTTTCCAATGTAGCTCATGCATCTCCTGCATGAACCTGGAAACTATGCCAACTACATATGAGAGGTCTGGTTTGGTCTGTATAGTCTGTTGTCAACTAATGGAGTCTCCCCACCATCCTCAAGTTTGAATCCTGATAGGAGAGGAGTTGGAGCAGACTTGCAGCCTGTCATGTGAAATCTTTCAAGGATATCTCGTGCATACTTGGCTTGAGACAGTTTGATGCCTGATGCATCCTGACTGATCTCAAGTCCAAGGAAGAAGTGTAGCGGACCCATGTCCATCATCAAAAACCTGTCATGAAGAATCTTCTTGACTGCAACAATTGTTGAAGTTGAGAAACCGATGATCAACAAATCATCGACATATAGAACTAAAAGTAGAAGTTAATCAGTCGTCATGAGCATGTATACATTTGGGTCTGATTTACAACGTACAAAGTTTTGTGACAACAGGTAGGAGTCCATCTTGGTATACCATTCCCTCGGAGCCTGCTTAAGGCTATAAAGTGACTTCTTCAGTCGACAAACCAAAGATGAGTCTTGCATAAATCCCTGGGGCTGCTCCATGTAGATCTCCTCAGAGAAATCACCATGAAGAAATGCATTATTCATGTCCATCTGATGGACTTCCCATCCCTTGGCTGCCGCAATGGCAAGTTCCAATCGTATGGAATCTATCTTCGCTGCTGGAGAAAAGGTCTCATCATAGTCAATACCATGAACCTATTGAAAGCCTTTGGCAACAATACTACCTTTGTATCTATTGATCTGTCCATCCATTGTGCTCTTGGTCTTGAAGACCCATTTAAATCTGACAAGTTTCCTCCCAAAAGGAAGGGGAACCAGATCCCAAGTCTAGTTCTCGAGGAGGGAGTTGTACTCCTCCTGCATGGCAGATTCCCAAAAGGGATTTCCAACAGCCTCACCATAAGACTGTGGATCTGAAGACTAAACCAAGAAAAGATGCCTAGAAGGCAATGGTTCAGTGGTAGTGAGTGCAATAGGAGGCTCCTCAAAATCAAATCGAGACCTCCTAGTATTGGTTGGATCACTAATGAGATCCCCTGCATTCTGAAGAGTAGTTTGTGCCCACTTGGGCCTCTACTCTATCTCTGCAACTGCGTATGGATGCTCTGACTCTGCATCTAACTGTACTGACTTTGAATCTAAATTATCTGATTCCTTTGAATCAAAACTCTCATATGAAGAAGATTCAGCATGTGCATGCTTATCATCTCGTATAGGGTGGAAGAGTGAAGGTGTCTTCATGCGACTGTTGAGGTACATGCGAGACACTTTCCTCGAATTGGACACTATGCTCAATGATGAGTCAATCCGAGGAAAGATCAATAAGCCAATATCCCTTCACACCGTCAGGGTATCCAAAAAAAATGCACTCAGTGCTCTGTGGATCAAGTGCCTTCCTCTTTTCAGAGGGAATTTGGGTCCATGCACGTGAACCAAAAATGTGAAAGTGGGCCACTTCCGGTTTGAGGCCACTCCAAGCCTCGTAGGGGGTCTTATCCTTGATAGATCTATGAGGAGATCTGTTTTGGATGTATGTTGCACAGTTAAGTGCTTCGGCCCATAGTCTCTATGGTAGTGACTTTGCATGCAACATGCAAGATGCCATCTCCTTTAGATATCTGTTTTTCCGCTCAGCAACTTCGTTTTGCTGCGAAGGTTGCAACCAAATCCCTACCTCATGGAAAAGATTATGAATCTCTCGATTCACATACTCTCCCCCATTATTAGTTCAGAGGACTTTGATCTTCTTTCTGGACTATGTCTCAACCAAATCTTTGAAATCTTTGAGGTGTTGAAAGACGTATTTTTTCCTGAGAAAGTAGATCCAAGTAAAACGTGAGAAATCATCAACAAAAATGAGAACAAACCTCATTTTTCTGATCAATGGATGTGGAAAAGGACCCATGAGGTCACTGTGGATTAGATCTAAAGGTGCGGAAGCTCACTGAGACTTTCCCTTGTCAAATTTCTCTTGAGGTTGTTTTCCAAGAACACATCCCTCATAGACTCCCTTGGAGAAATGGATGTCTGGTAGACAATCAACTAATCTGTGCTTTCTAAGATGTTTCATGTATCTAAAATTCAAATATCCAAACCTTTTGTGCCATATCCTACTACTTTCATCAACATGAGTAAGCAGTAAAGCAGAATCATGTTCAATGAATTCAGAAAATGCATGCAATCTAGACTGATGATTTACCTCACCGGTAGCAACCCTGGAGTTGGTTTGCATGTCATATATGTCCATGGAATTTGGTGTGAAGATGACTTTATTTTTGGTGCTATAATTCATCATTTGATACACAGAGAGAAGGTTGACAGAAAGCTTGGGAACATGCAACACGTTCTCAAAACTTCCATTGGTGAGTTCAATCCTTCCTTTGTCGATCACTTCAAAAGAAGTGTTGTCCCCCATCAGAATAGGAGGACCTTTGCATTCATTCAAATAAGAATAGACTGCTTCTGAGGAATCCATGTGATGTGATGCTCCTGAATCTACGATCCAAGCATTGAGAGAGGAGTTGGTGGCAATCAAGGCATGGCTAGAATTGCCTTTCTTGGAATTTGGATCTTCTGGCTTCATATTCTTTACACCCTCAAGGATGCGATCTCCAAGGTTGTTTTTCTGAAGTATCTTAGACATCATATCTATTTTCTTTTTCATGCATGCGGATTCTGAATGGAATCCTTTATGACAGTATGTGCATTTCTCTCCTTTTCTTCCATTTTCTCCTTTGGATTCGAAGGCATCGGTGAAGGGTTTTGTGTACCCTTCCTTCTTCATATGTGCATGAGATTTCCTCTTATATTTATCTTTATATTTCTGATATTTGTGGCTGCCATCATGCACAGTGAGTGCATGCACCCTTGGGCCTTTGATTGTGCCCATGTTGATGAGCTTGGTTTTCTCTTGTGTCAGGGATTCGATAAATTCCTCAAGAGAAGGCATATTCCAAGTGGTTCCAGAGGTGAATCTAACAGTATAGAATGTGGATACGAATACAGATAATTCAGGTACAATCTTGGAGAGAATGGTGAGAACCATTTGTTTCTCCTCCATCGATTTATCAACCCCGCAAGCTTTGAGTTGCGACAGTAAATCCTTGAATTTTGTAAAGAAATCTTGGATATTGTCAAAGATTTTTGGATCCAATGTGAGAAGATCCACCTCTAGCATGTGTCCCCTCATCTTATATTTTTTTCCAAAGATCCCTTCCAATATTTTCTAGGCTTCATTGGGAGTCTTACAAGAAGATATGTGAAAAAGGAGACTAGGAGAAATAAGACTGCAAATTGTTTTGATTGCCTCATCCATGCGATTTAAGTACTTGGATTTTTCTATGGCTGATGTTGGTTATGTATCTGTATTCATGGTTAACCTATACAGCCCTCTATATTGGAGATGTATGGCTATTTTATCCTTCCATGAAAAATAATTGTAAGGTGTAAGAATGAATTCTTTTTGGAATTCCATCTTTCCGTTGTCTTCAATCTTTTGTACCTGCAAAAAATTTTGGTGTAGCTTTTGCTTAGCAGTCCGTCAACTTTGATACCATGTAAATGTGTTGACCTACATATAATATATCTAGCTAAACAATTATACACACATTTTCAAAGAGAATTGGAAAAACAAGAAGAAGGAGAGAAAGAATGGAAAGAATTATCATTAACCGTTGTGAATAATGAATAATTTACACATGATATACTCTGTATAACTCAATGATTTCGACTTGAGGTGAACCAAGTCGCCATAGTGGTGGTCTAGAGTGATATGTACACACACCAGTATTTACAGGAGTGAACTTCCACCTAGTCTAGTCTCTCAAATAGTTACGGGAGTGACTTGCCACCTAGTTGAGTTAACTACTCAACTAGTCTTCAGTTAACTGACTGAACAGAAATTAGTGAGGAGTTAACTCAAGGAATCAATGTTAATTCACCACTTTGGTGATGATACCAAGACAAGGTCGAATTAGCATTGTGATGATCCCAATGTTGCATGGTGATGATCCCAATGCAACATCTAAACTCAACTCAACTAGTCAAACTGAAGTGTGAACTGGAAGAGAATATTCTCCAGGTTGAATATTCTCTCGTAAAATATAGGAGACTAAATAATGAATAATTATGACTAATAAACAAATAAAAAACCTTAGGAAAAAGAAATCCTAGGTGTGTGTGAAGTAAATTCAACACAGACCATCCCATGGTCATCCCCAAGTTCCCCTATGTGCATGTAGGCCCTTAGCAATCAGATTTTATTGTCATCACACATTTGTCACACAACAACATATTTATCTAGGTACCCATTACTTTTATAAACCTTCCACGTGGACCCTTAAATAAATCCCTCTCTACGACACTATATTAATAAGTACAATCTACTACAAATTCAGTAATATAACCCCCCAATATGTTATTCAACCAGAAATCAATTGCACGGGAAGTATTATTACTTACAAAATTCAATTGTCTTACCAAATCAAGATTCCAATTCCTCGGCACTACAGTATGGTATCTCCCAGTATTCTCCACTAACCTTTCTAAACATTTAGCTAAAATAATAGTAAATTCACCAAAGAAAATCTCATGCAATTCTGTAAACACATATCGTTGCAACCATTGTTCGTCTCTCATCTAATGATTTCTATTCTCTTTTCAAGAAAATTCGTGTTCCTTCCTCTCTATCCATTCGACGAGCTCTTTCTTATTCATCTTCCAAAAAATTCCCTCAATCACAAATTTCGAGTTCCGACAACATAACCATTTGTTGGTACGTGATTGTAAGACTGTAGGTTCAAGTTATCTAACCAACAAATCCCTTCACATACTGGCCCTTTCAGCATCACCTGCATGCAAGTGAAGTCTCACTCGAGGTATATATTGGGGATGCAGGAACCAAGTTTCCACAGGGATAAGGGGATGTGAGGTCATCAACATGTTCATTGATACTTATATACCATGTGCACAATATTTTGTTTCTCTTATCCCTTGATTAATTGGTAAAATCAATTATAAAACACCATTATAATGTATATTGTGACATAGACCATTCATTGAAACATTTATAATTATAGTGCATCACTCATATAAGAAAGAGAGATAGAAAGAATCATGCATAAACAGAACATCCATGAAAAATCACATAAAAAGACACATTTAGACACATAAGTTAACGTGGTTCATCCAATCCTTGGGCTATGTCCATAACAACTGACTTATCTATTATTCTTCATGCAATCATCTTAGGCTTGCACATTGTGCTACAATAGATACATCACTATATCATTCCCCATCCTGCCTAGTTTCTCTACAGTGCAAGCCTCTCTCTACAAAATCTCCCCTAAACCTTCAGACATAAGCTCTCTCTCATTCTCAGCCACCTATTCTTCTAGCCGCCTATTCTTCCCAACCCATTACATATTTATACACAGAGTTTAGGGCTCAAAACCCTACTAGCTTATCCCAAAACCCCATGACAACTCAATACAACTCATGACAACACATAATTTGTGTGTGCTTTTCCTACTTTCGTGCTTGCATGTTAATTTTCCTTCCTTTTCATCTACATGTTTCTTTTCCTTCTTTATCTCCTTCCTTTATCTTCTTATGTGCTACCAAATTCTCTTTTACTACGCACTATGATCCTGAATTTTCCTTTACTATTCACTCTAATCTTGAATGCACCTTTATTGTGCATCTCCTCAACCTATAGGATATTTCTCAAAATTGCATCCAAAATGCCTATCCAATAGTTGTATAGGCTGAGGAAAAACTAAGGTTCTCAAAAACTATCATTATGTTTCTAGGATCTCGATGTGTTGGGTGAATGATTGCTTTAAATTTCCAACTTTAATATATAACTGGTGGAGGGGAGAGCGATTTGCTTAAGATATTTTATCATGATGAAAAAACATTTGCTTGAGTTCCCTCTAGAAAAGATCCATTTCGATACCAAACAGAAAACCACTACTACCAATATAACCAAGCCACACACCTCTTGAATAATTGTTGTCGAATTTGTAGGAGGTGGGGGTAGAAAAACTTTTGACAACAACATACCACCAAATTTCCATTTCCCTATTTATATAATTTACAATAGTTGTGCAAGTATAACCAATTCCAAAGAAACAATCATACCAACCTTTTCCAAAAGAAAACCCTTTGTCGATAAAGGAGAGGCCAAGTTGAGCTTCAAGTGTCCAAGTAGTAACATACATGTCCTCATAATACAATTTATCTTCATCGGTGCTCACATTTCCCATACTAAAGAATGGGAACCAAAATGAAGGATTGACCCACCTTCCAACTTATACTACATTATGAAGAGGTTTGACAAGATAGAGAACAAGGAGAACCAAAACACCGATCCCCAAACTAGGGCCTGAGGTTAAGAAAGATTACCTCGAATGTATAGAAAGGTCAGCAATGATAAGACCCAGAGATACAAAGAATAAAACCCTATAATAAGACTCTCCATATAAAAATCCAACAACATCATACTCTCCAAAGAAAATGTGATTTTTTCTTTTAGACAGTAAGAGAGTCAAATCACGAATTATCAAAAAACTAAATAAATTATACCAACTACCACTTGTTACCTCTCCTTCCCATATATAATAAATAAAATGAATTTATTGGCCCAGAATTTCAAATCCAAAAACAATACCATACCAATTTAAAATTAACCTAGTGTGCAAAGGAGATTCAACATGACCAGGACTCAACACAGAAAATACCCAATCTCTAAAGAAAAAATTACAAGAAGAGAACATGTAGACCAAGTGGATTTTGTCCCACTAAGGGTTGACACTCAACATTGAATGGCCTCCCAAAACTCCCACCATCCTACTCCTTTCACCTTCAACACACCGCACCAAGGACCAGAAAAACCACAAAATATGAGGGACAAAACTCTGTCCATACTCCAGTATAAAAAATGCCCGCACAAGATGACATCAATGAGGGAAATAACTCCTACTTGGAAATAATGAAAAACAAAGTTGAAAAGGCACATATACCAAAGCGTCAACTAACACCTAGTCCAAGGATTAAATGACTTGGTCATGAGACTATGGTATATAAAAATGGTCCCTTCCACCATTAACAATTATTTCTCCTTCTTCTAGTATTGATCCATACTTTTCCCATTGGTACACTTTACTACTATGCTCATGTAGGATATGAAATACCTTATAATATTCAAACCCAACAAGGAGACTGAGTCCATGAGATATTACCCCAGGTAGTACCTTGGATCTAGTGTCATCTTGATAGATGATATCCCTAATCACGAGCATGGAGTCCCTCTGAATGAAAATATTTTGACTACCTTTGGCCTTTGTGATCCTAATACCTCGCCACAAAGTGTAGGCTTCTGTAGAGTTATTTGTAACATTTTCTAAACCCCAAGCATAACGGACAAAATAATTTCCTCTAGGATCGCAAACTACCCCCCCTACACCTAACACCCTTGTTATAATGTTTGTTGTTGTGGTATTCTTTTTACACAAATTGGTAGGACCCCCAAGTATTATATTTTCATTTTCTTCATACATTTGTAGGAATTGTATGTCAATGGAAGGATTTCAATTGTCTTCTATCGACAAAGTGTTTTAGAATAGAACAATTATCATTCTCAAATAGAATTATTGTTAGGGACCTAACCCCTCACGTAGGTAGAATAATATATCTTGATGTAATAAAGGTCAATATTAATAAGGTCTATAAATAAAGAAATATAAGTCGAATGTAAGAAGACCTAATAGAAGTTTTCGCTTCTAGAAGGATCTTCCTCTAGATGGTTCTTTTGATAGACATATTTAGTATAAATAGGAGTCGAGGGTATGAGAACTTTTGTCTTGGATATTATTGTAATAGAGATCTACTCGGCTAGAGGTTTCCCCTCGAAGAGGCAAGTGAACATTTCCCTTAAAATCAAAGTGGTCTTTCTAGCGTTATTCTGATATCATTTCAGTATTATTCTGGTGTTGTTCTGGTTATATTGTTGTTTATCTGCCATTTCTACCATTTTATTTCTTTTCTACATACTTTTTATATCTGGAATATTACAAGTGCTATCAGATAACTTTCCTAGAATAAAATTCTAGGTTAATTTTTTTTTCGGGTAGAGACGTATTCTGACGTCTTTAAGATACAGAGATATGTCATTACGTGTATAAACCGGTGGTTGAGGGATTCATAGACGTATGAAACACAAGTGGTACTTAAGCGCACATATTTTGGCCACCCTTGTAACCCCTGTTGGTACCCCTTCGAGTGGTAGCACATCAGAAAACACCTGTATACAGATCGACCTAGATTTCATGAAGCCCTCTTTAGATGAACTGATCAGTCATTTGACTACTATACTGCCACTGAGAACAACACTTGGGAAGATACTCTCTAGTACCTAGGTAGTCGAGTAGTACGGCTAATGGCACAGTCTAGCCTCCTTAGTTGGTGCCCTACAATATTGGGTCGAGTACTATTGTTGGACGTTGCAAGTATATCAGAGAGCTATAGCACAGAGCAAACCCTTTTCTGTAGAACCCTTGAATACCTAACCTTTGGGGACAAAAAAAAAAACAGATAAGATCTACTTTCGCGCAATTGTGACTCGTGCATTCAAGTTTCCAAATCACTACACATTTTTTCCTGATTAAGCATTTGGGAATTTCATCACTACAGTATTCTTCAGACTGGAGTATAACTCCGCAGGTGTAAAAAAAAATCTGGATTTCTCTAACCATTATTTGAGACCTATTAAATTGGATTTATCTCTTCTCCCTTATCACATTCATACCTATAATTTTTCAGAAAAACAATTTGACCCCACCCACCCCTTTTCGGTTCCCTCTTCATCATGGCCCATACTCATAGCCAAGACTTGGAAGCTCGCTTCAATACCTTGCAATCCAATTTCACAGAGACCTAACAAGAAGTGATACATCTCAGTGCCAATATTGCCACCATCAATGAAAACACACATTCATCCATTGTCGCCTCAATTGAGGAAGTCAAAGAAGACCTCAAACAAGACATTACTACCCACCTTGAATATGTCTCTTTGATTATTTGCACCAAGATGCATATCCCTGAAGATCCCCCTTTATCTAATCCACCTGTGCATACAGAAGTTGAAACATCCTCTCATTCCCATAATTTTCATCCCCATCACTTTCAGCGTGACCTATGCCTTTTGCATGTGGATGTGACCAAATTTGATGGCTCAGATCCCACTGGTTGGGTAACTCAAATGGAACATTATTTCTCTTTGTACGACATTACAGATGATCTGGCCAAGCTCTAGTATGGTGTTCTCCATCTAGATCAAGAACGTTGGAGAAAAATTGTCCTTCATGGGTATGTTGCTTGGACACACTTTGTGGTAGATATTTATGAATGCTTTGACACTAAAACCAGCCATTTAGGCCATTTGACAAAGTTGAAACAATCTGGAACAATGGAAGACTTCATAGTTTCTTTTGAGCAACTGGCTTTTTGTACAGAGGGCATGTCTGATGCTTTTTCCTGAGAATTTTTTACCAGTGTCCTCAATGATGATATTAGTGCCCATGTCCTAATGGCTCAGCCTCAGAGTTGGGTGGAGGCTACTAAAAGAGATAAGGAAGCACAACAGGTTTTCTCTTATCAAAAAATGAAACCCTCCTTCATTCCTCGCACTAAACTAGTAAATCCCACTCCTCCTTCTACTCTAGTGAAGATCCAAAAATTGATCAGGGCTAGAATAGATAAACGCCAACTCAAAGGCCTTAGATTTTTATGGCCATATCGAAGGATGTTTCAAAAGAGGAGGTTGAAGCTCCCATATTTTTATTCATCGCCACATTGACCAAGAAAATCATTACTATATCTGTGCTATCAATAATTTCCAAATCATGATTGACAATAGTGGCTCCATGAAATATGGAGGGTGTTGTGAAAATGTGTGTCTCCAAATTGGTGACTACCACCTGAAATCTCATATGTTTTCCATCGACATGGGCGGTTGTGACATTATGTTGGGTGCGGAATGGATAAGGAATTTGGGTCCCATTTTCATGGATTTTAAGGAATTAACCATGCAATTCAACCAGGAGGGCCAACACTATAAGTTCCAATGAATCACCATCAGTTCCCCTAAGATCATTAGTTCCCATCTCATGGTAAAGCTGCTCAAAAAAGGTCATTCTGGCATTATTTCCCAACTCCATGCCATACAAGAAATTGAGACACCCTCTGTGACATAGGACCTCCAATCCATCCTCTCTAAACATCAAGTGGTATTTTCCACTCCCCAGGGACTCCCTCCTTCCCATGGTGTTCATGATCATTCCATTCCCCTTGTCCTAGGAAGCCTTCCTCCCAATATCCATCCCTATCATTACCCCTTTTCCCAAAAAAAATGAAATTGAGAAAATGGTTCAAGAACTACTTAATGCAAGCATTATCCACCCTAGTACGAGCCCCTACTCTTCTCCTGTGGTCATGGTCCTGAAGAAAGAAGGTTCTTGGTGCATGTGTCCTGACTTATGTGCCCTCAACAAACTCACCATTAAATACAAATTTCCCATTCATGTCATTGATGACCTCTTGGATGAATTGAGTGGCGCCCAATTCTTTAATAAAATTGATCTTTGCTCTGGCTACCACCAGATCTGTATGAAAGAGGCATACATTCCTAAAACTACCTTTAGAACTCATGAGCGCCACTATGAGTTTTTGGTCATGCCCTTTGGCTTGTGTAATGCCCCCTCCATCTTCCAAAGCCTCATGAATCATGTCTTCCTTCCTTTTCTCCGTAATTTTTTCTTAGTTTTATTTGATGATATCCTCATCTATAGAAAAACCTGGACATACTATCTTGCTCATGTGGATCGAGCTCTCCATCTACTCTCTCAGCACCAACTTTTCCTGAAACAAACTAAATTTGTTTTGGGTTCCTCAGAAGTCGAGTACTTGTGTCATCTTGTTGGCAAGGATGGCGTTAGGGTGGATACTAAAAATATTGAAGATATGCAAGAATGGACACACCCAAAGACCCTCAAAAGCTTGTGTGGATTTCTAGGATTAATAGGTTTTTATCGCATGTTTGTTAAGAATTATGGAAAGATTGGAGCACCTCTCACTGCACTCCTTAAAAAGAATTCTTTCACTTGGAATCCAGTAGCTGCTCAGGATTTTCAAACCTTGAAGATGGCCATGTGCACCACTCTAGTCCTAGCCCTTCCTGATTTCACAAAGACCTTTGTTGATCCAGATTATTTTCAGCATGAAATGAGAGTGGAGATATTGTTATAGGATAAGTCCGTGAGTGTGGACACAAACCGACCTCCCTAGATCCACCTGGTATCTAGAACAAAACAGGACAGAATAAGACACTTTCCCTAGATCTAGCCTATTGAATGAACTAAGAGATAAGGGCTATGGACATACCTTATGAATGCTTTCCTTATGTCTCTGTTGTTCCAAGCTCTGCTTCAATGCTCTCATCCCGTTCAGATCACAACAAAATGAACCAATCGAAGTAAAGACAAGTTAAAATATTCAATGACTAGTCTATACATATGATCAAGGAATTATGTAATAAAGTGACATCTTCTTTATGGGAAAGGGACATATTATTGTATTGCATTAATTGAAAGAGAAACTTACAACCTGAGCCTTGATGTCATAGGTCTCCTTTCGATGGCTTCTAGCTCTGACACACACACTTGCTCATGTGTGAAGAAAATCTACCACATGTGATGACCTTGTTGTTGTCTCTTGCTGCTATAGTCCTCCACATAGTCTTGCACTAATTCTCTAATCAATCTCTCACTAACTTGCTGAACTTCTTCTTGCTTCTTTGCTTAACCCTTTCCATGAGAAATATCCTCAATATATAGGAAGAGATAGATTAGTTACTTGGATAGGGAATGATCCCAAGATATCTGGAATGACAGTACTTGAGTAACCACTCGAAATCCAACTCATCCTTCTAGAAGATTCCCTTCTAGAAGATTCGAGATCTTTATCTTTTTCCCCTTTAAAACCATGTCTGCACCCTAACCATGAGTACAGTGTGGGAAGTTCGCACCCGAGCTTAAGGTAGCCTTCGGGAAACAAGCATTCCCGCAGGTGAATGTATAAGCAGCCTACGAACATGTTTCAAAGTATGAATTCTGGAAGAAGACAACT